>SMLS01049628.1:0-22796 GCA_004785975.1 Popillia japonica | reverse complement strand
TTTTTTTTTATAATTTCGTACCATCTGAAATAAAACGTGTAGGTATATATTTAAACACAGTTTTAGATTCAATATGATCGTTGTAGCGCAATTATCATTACGGGGCACATTCAACCACTGGTTGAAAGTACCCCACCTCCTAGTGGTTGATGTGTCCCATACCTATATGATCTGAAAAACTAAATACTTACAACTTTTGTAATTATTATTTTTAGCTTAAAACCACCATGATACTGTGATCTCTCATTACCACCGAAAACAGAAATAAATACCTAGTTTCCAGTTAGGATCAGTTATAGATATAGACAAGAACTTATGAAATACAACAACTAAAAACTTACCGTTAATTCATCAGAACTGCCCTAATTTATTTCACACTTGCAATAACAGTAATTAATATCGGTAGACGCCATGCTCTCCATACGATAAGCGATGTACCTAAAAATTACTATTAACCCAGTAAACACAGTCACGTTGTTAAAACGTTGAAAAGCGCGAATAACCAAACCGCACTAACGTTACTTTTTCCGTCGAATTCTGGTACTTTTGTCGCACGAATTAACGTTGTTTGCAACGTAAGAAACTAACGTTACAAATGAAAGTATTACAACGTTGCTGCCAATGTTAAAACCAACGTTATAAATGAAATTTTGATAACGTTGTTTTAGCAGACTTACTGTAATTGACTGAAACGTTGGTAATATCGTTAACTTGTAAACATAACCAACGTGTTTTATTGGTAGCCAGACAACGTGCTATTCGCGTTAGTAAATTCGTCAAAAATTTGTGAACTGTAACGTTAGCCTAGGGTGGTATTTTTTTGGCGCTGCAACCAACTTGGTACCACAGTGGTAAGTATGTACACACAGATGCAAATGTATCCGGACACGTATCGAGAGAGAAACACCTGTCGCACAATATCTTGTTCCGTACGGTATGCTGACACTCCGTCTATTCGGAACAAAATATTGTGCGGCAGGTGTTTCTCTCGATACGTGTCCGAATACATTTGCATCTGTGTGTACTCGTATATACATACATGCCCTACCTTTTAAACTCTCATTTAGAGCAGCCTGTTCCAATATAGTCCAATAGTGTTTTTTTAATTAAATTTTAACAAATGTCATGATTAAGGCTACTTTAAATGAATAATTCAAGGAGAGTATTAACATACTTGTACATACGTACATACTTACTGCTGCGGTTCGAATGCTGCTGCATCGTTAGAGAAATACCATTCTAGAATAATGTTACATTTTGCACGAATTAACTAACTTATTAGCTCTCTGATTGATATTTAGTGATATTGAATCTTACCTGACAATGAGTGCAACTCATTGGGTTTGCAAATGTGTAGAGATCGCTATAAAACATTAAAAAGTTCACAATTTCTTGCCAATTGACGCTGCCAATTGTCCCTTAATGCAATCTGCAATCGGTTTAACGTATCTGTGACTTAACTACCTATATATATGTATAGGTATATATACCTATATACCTACTCGTGAAACAAAAACACCGTTATCTAGAAAAGGACATATAATAAAAAATACATTTCTGTAATTAATAATAGGTATATGGTGTGCTTTAAACTAAAAAATTCTTCAAAAGGATTATTTTTTCGGAATTTAGGAAATTTCCTCTGCATTTTCTTTAGAATTTTGCTGTTTCTTTATTATTCGCGATTTAGCATATTTTAGCCAATTTTTCGTAGCTTCTGCTGTAACGAAATCGCTTTTTTCGATTTGAGGAAAATGAAGTTTTACAGATTCTATAAACAAAGATTATCAGGAAACACAATATTTAAGGTAAATGCACTTATACCTAAATTACTTCCATACTACATGTCTTCTCAAAAGGCATCTTGGTACTTTTTCCTTTCCAATTATAACAAACGGCTACGTTATCTGTGATCAAAACCTTCAATATTCTTCGACACAATCCTTCACACCCTGAACCACCTAAGGATAAACACAATTTGCACATTAACACCATCCATATGAAAGTAGACTGTAATATCAACGAACGAATCATGCACCAGATACCAGACTTCTACCAGACTAAAAAAATGCCCGGTTTCTGAAACGTTAAGCAGCAGTTATCTGCTCAGTATCTGACGATTTAACAAAGACAGTTCTTGTTAAATTGCCAGATACCAAACAGATAACTGCTGTTTGACGTTTCAGAAACCGGGCATAATAGAATCACAGAGTTAGGAATTTGCACAGTATTTGGTCAATCTAAACGCCGAAATACGCCGAACCGAACCGAATAAAAGACAACATCATGTGGCAGAAAGTGATACTTATGGTTATTCAAATATGCTTGAACTAACGTTAATGTAACGTTGACTACAAGATGGTAAATACTTTGTCCATTCGCGTCGTTGTAACAACGTTGATAATTTCTCAAATGCACCAACCATCGTAGTTTCAACGTTGCCAGCAAAAATTCACAACGTCACCGTGTTTACTGGGTAAAGGTCAAGTTTTGCCGATAGTTGATAACACGAAAATATTAGGATTAACCATTGATAACTATTTACACAGCATGTTACCCGATTATTGAGATCCTCTTACTGTAAGTTAAGTTTTATTCAATAATAGACATTTTTCAACCAAAAGTTGAAGCTGCTCTTGTGCAATTCTTTGGTGCTGTCGATTTTTGGTCACTGCTCTTCGGTTGAAAGTGATCGTCTCCAGAAAGTACAAAAATCCTGTTTAAGATTTGTGTATGGGATTAGAAAGAGGGAGAGGATCTCACATATGTTGAGGTGGGCTGGATGGTTGGACATGAGCCAACGTCGGGAGTTGCATGCTTCCTGTCTATTTTTCAGGATCCTATCTACGTCGACTCCTCCATATCTTTCTGAGAGAGTGACCTACAGGACGGTTGTGCACAATATTAATATCCGTCGCAAACACATAATTGAGACGCCACGGCACCACACTGAGATGTTTAAGAGAGGTTTCGCTTACCAAATTGGCCGTCTCATGAATTCTGTTCCTTTTGCTTACCATGGTTTACCTCTACCAACATTTAAGGCCAAATACAAAGGGTCACTTCTCTCTAAGTAACTAGCTGTTTAAAATTTGTTTAAATTTTATTTCATCTTGCCTCTCTGATGATGACTACTCTTATCACACCAATTTTCTATTTTGCTTTTAATGATTACTTATCCTAGGTATAATTAGTTTGTTGATTGTGTTATTTTCGGAATATGTATTTTATATTTTTAGATGTACATTAATAGCAGACCATGTCTGACGTACACCTTTTGATGTACTAGCTGTGTACCTGCTATATATCAATAAAATGATTTATTATTATTATTATTATAATCGCAATATGACAGCCAAACTACACTGGTGGGGTTTGTAGGAAATAGGAAACAAACAAGAATTATTTCGGCGTTAAATTCAAATACTGAGAGGATTTAGAGCAGGTGGTTGAATGTGCCCCTAGGTTGAATGTGCTCCCCTTCCCTCTACAAATACTTGGAATTAATGAGGTAAGCGCAGCTTTGCGAACAAGTTTGGCAATTTGGTAAAGAGATGATGTTCTATCTAAATTAGTCTGGTGTAGCAAGTATCAGCTGGTCCAAAAGTAACAGAGATCAAGAAGCTGAAGCCTCAAACTGCAATATGGTGGAAGACATAAGATTAAAATTCCTAACATTTTGGCTAGTGCAAAGGCTTTATTACTCTAGTGGGTACTGTTGAAGCATTTTATGAAGAGTGACGACATTCTCCACAGTGGGTATTGCATTTCTGAGTGGTAGTCCAAAGCAAAAGGAAAAATTGGTGTACCTTTGCTGTATTAAATAACTATGCATGAGATGTTGATGTATGCTAATCTCTATGAGCTGTGGCCAGTTATATCCTCCTAAGTGGGCACAGAAATTGACACTTTGCGAAAAAAACTTGGAGGTATGAATGATGAATGAATGAAGTACATAAGACATATTTATTTATTATAAAAAATAAGAAATATATAAATACAGTTATATACTTAAAGATAAAGCTACAAATTCTAGACGTATAAATAAAATTCACATAAACACATACTTTTTTCTACAGATATCACGCTACGCTTGAAGTCCTCGAACTTCTCTTACTTTTATTGGTGGTAGTTCTACTTGTAATAGGAGACGCACTCGAATAAGTGGACACATCTTCCGTACTACTGTAATAATACGGATTATCGCTAATCTCTATCGATTTCTTTTTCCTAGGCGTCGAACAACACGATTTAGGTTTCTTGTGTTCCCTTATCGATACTTTAATCGTAGGCTTCTGATGTTTAACATCACCTTTACCTTCATCGCACAAGCACAAAATCGAACGATTCGATTCCGCTGTCTTAACAGTTACCGTATCACCCCCTGTGAAGGAAGCGACGCTCTTCGCCGATTGGGATTCAATTGAAGAATCTGGTTTTTTCTTTTTGGGAGGTTTAGGTTTCTTCGCCTTCGGTGATTTGGGTATTTTACGTTTGGTTTTGGGAGGTTTTCCACATTTCAGCTTCTTAAAGCACATCCATCCAGATTGCTTCTTCGCGCCGGTCGCATCAGTTGCTGCAGCTTTTCCTTTCTTCTTCTTCGGTTTGGGGACGGAACTTTTACTGCCATCGGTTGTAACACCGCTCGCGTCAGTTTTCTCCTCATCGGTTTGGGTTAGTTTAAATGCGCACATTTTATTATCGCATTTACGCCTTCCAAACCAGTTTCTAGGCTCCTTGGGAGGTTTCGGCTTTTTGACTCTTTCGTACGCATAAAATGGGCAACACAATCTTTTAAACACCAATAAAAATATGATTGTTGGGTACGAGAAGAAAAACATAACGTTGGTGCAAAATTCCGCCACTAAGGGGATATTCCTAACTCTGCGTCTGGTGTCAGGATGAATCGGCCAACCTTCGTCATCGTATTCGACAGGTCTCCCCGCGAGATTCCTATCGTAATATTTATTCATCGGCTTCGGGAGATCTAACAAGACATTCAAACCCCACGAACCAATCGGTAAACAGCACAATCCCAATAAAGCTTTAGTCAATCCCAGCAACAAAAATGTCATGACGATGAAGAGGAATATGAAAAATATCAACCTGTATATATCACCAGGAGGTGCAACATGTTCCGCGTATGTAGGGATAGGCATCCCACCCTTGAACCCGGCAGCGTGGTAATGGTCGATTTTCATCGGGACACATTTGAGGCCTGACGAAGAACCGATACAGGCGCACAAACAATGCCAGGTGCATATGCACCGGTCAGATTTTTGGACCTTAATCCGTCTCAAAGCGACAAGTTCACCTTGCGCGTTTAACGCTTCGACTGAGCAATGGAATATATCGACGAGGACCTTCGCATGGTAATTTAGCTTGAAAATGTGTTGATGTTGAGGTGGAATAATCACTAAATCTGATTGGAGATCGTGGAATTTTCCTTCGAGTTCCAGGGGACAATCGCACACTCTCACTTTAAACTGGCTGGATAATAATCCTGAATTGCTCAGTTTTATTGTTAGCTGCGTGGTGTCCGAGCATGTGCTATCAATATAAACCTCAGTGATAATTGCAGCTGACGTTGGTCTTAATATAGCGTTAAAATCGGCATTTATTTCCATATCAACCATGCTGACGTGTTCACCATAAAAATTAAGCGATAAAAACTTCTCCTTGCTAGTATCATTCTTCCTAATCGGGTTCTTTGAAAGATTCCCGTGGTGTTTAAGGAAGAAGCACCCCTTCTTTCCATTCCTCTCTAAGGCTTTATCGTAATGCCACAGATGATACGGTTGGTGATGTAGACAGCTGCCTCTGGGCATTGAACACCTATTGGGCTGTTTGTAAAACGCTTCAAAACCAACTCCAGCCACATTACATTTATCTCCAGAGAGTACTATCTTCTCCGTTGGTATTAATAAATACTCCGAGGGCCCATTCCTAGCTTCAGGATATTTCGGTAAATCAGAAATATCAACTCCTTCCGGAATTAGGAGCCTGAACTTATTCCAATCCAAACAAAAATCAGCATCATCAAAAACCGATGTGAACGTCATAGAAATAGTGGGCAATTCGTCTTTGTAAAAGGGGTTGAAGGTGCCTAGCTTGATCTTTTTACCTTTCGTTAAATCCTTCCATTTAACTGTCCCGGTTGGGGTTTCATATTTTTCGAAAATTTGAAAGACCGCTTCTTGATCAACGACCGGTCTCTCCATTTTGTACACTCCATACCACACCGGGGAAAATCTTAAGCAATGGGTGCTCTCGTGGTAACTGTTTGGGTCGGCGTTAGGTGGGGTGTATCTATCAGCGCAATTTTGACCGCCCCTCAATTGAACTCCGCTAGGTTGTATCTGGCGTTTATCGTAAGCGTCTGGTGAATCTAATGAGTGAATGTTCTTCTTCGCTTTTCTACTGGTTGTTTGGCCATAGCGTTTAAGCGTTTCGTCTACATAATCTTCAGCGACCTCTTCAATTGGATCTGTATGGTATATACCGCGTGATCTAAGATCGGTTCTATGTAATACTTTGTGCATTGATGGTTTTTGACGTTTTTCATCTTTGGCTTCATGCTTGGTGGATCGATCTTTAGTGTTTTGATTTCTTCCTTTACTCCCTTTTAAAAACTTCGTCAGGTGTTGCGGAATGTCGTTTTCATTCCTATATTTTCCCAAGTGTTTGCGGGACACCTCATACTTCCTTTTCTCATCGAGTTGACTTGGAATATTTGCTTTTTTTATTAATTGATCTTCATACTCATCATTCATGGTTTGGATTTTGTAATTACTTCCTTCGTTAACCTCCCTTGGACCTTTACTAGATACCCCTTGCCTAAATCTCTGTAGATCCGGTTTCAAATATTCCGTTCTTGGATCCACGTAATATATATTAAAATCCTTCATGTTCCGTTTATGAGTTTCCTTCTTATATTTCCTCTTGTCTTTATTTTCCTTATTTTCCTTATTTTCCTTATTTTCCTTAATTTCCTTATTTTTCTTATTATTTTTGGAACGATCTGACGAAGCTATTTTACTCCTTGGGCATTGCACAGCATCATACAAATACGCTGGATCACTATATGCGATAACAGAATTTGTGTCTCCTTGCGGCTGCCTCTCATTATTCTTCTCAGTATCACAAGAGCAACAAAACCCAGTGCTATAAGGTATGATACTTCCGTGGTACGTCACCAGACCGCACGTCGGTTTCTTACAATCCGTGCAACATCCGGTATAATTCCCATCGTGTTTGTTATAAACTTGTTCTTTCGCTTGCGAATTAACGAAATCCACAAACCTTAAGCCGTACGCCTGACTCACCTGTTCCTCCTTCATTTTGATGACGTACGGATTCAGTAATCTCACCGTCTTATCCGATAACGGGTCGTATACATGGTCGATCACTATAAATTGAGGTTGGGTATTCGTTTCGCCACAATTCTTCATTTTAATCGTGAGAATCAATTTCTTAACGCATTTCGTCACTTCCGATTGGATGAGGGGTTCGTCTTGATCGAAACCTTTGAATTTTTGCAGATTGTGGGCGTTGTACACGTTCAGGGGTTGTTTCAGATTCCTGTTTTTCCTGCATATTTGCGGTGGGTCGAGGCATCTCGCGATTACCGCTCTAATTTCTACGTTGGACGGAGCCGGGTTATGCCTCTTGCAGCAGCGCATCTTCCTCGAACAGCATTCCGATTTCCTCTGTTCTTGATTCAGACGTCTCTGCAACTGCGGACTCGCGTCCGGGTAAGTATGACTCGCTTCCGTCTGGATTAAGATGGTGATTAAAAGGTATACGAAAAAAATATTTGGCATAACTGTCATAATGACAGTTTTGTCAGGTGTTGTCAGTATTTTAAGATTCGATTATCATTCTGACAGAGTGATACTTATGAAGTGAAATTGAAGGGTTAAGTTGAAACTGTCTTAGATTTAGGAAGTTTAGAAAATGAAGAACCGGAAACTATTTTTAAAAGTCTGATGTTCACAAGAAGATTAGAGAAATTTCATTTTTCCCAAAAATTTTGCGAACTCCTACACAATAGCAAGCCTTCATTTTGGACCAATTTAGAAACACTTAGAACAAATCGAGGACAACCCGTCAAAATATCGATTTAAAAAAAAAACAGTCGAAAATTACGGCACATGGAGGTGGTTAAAATTTTGGAAAAATGTTGTAGACAAATGGAGTAACTAAGAACGGTTTTGAACATTTAGAATTTCAAACAGTCGATTGGGGCGGGGAGGAAGGTGATTACATTTCATCTTACCCAGTTATTTGATGAATTATGCTTGGTGGAAGGCGGAAGGCTAAAATTTTGGTACAATGTTTGTTTTTTGGGAAATATCTCAAGAACGATATATGATAGCAAGCTTCAATTTTGGATCAACTTAGAATTGATGTAGAACAACCTGCCTGTCTGAACCTGTTAAAATATTGAGGGGGTAAAAACGGGTAGAAATTCCAGTAAAGTTTTGGAAAAAATTATGGATTAACGCAAGAACTAAGAATGGTTTTGAACAATTTCGAAACTTTCTTTGGGGGGCTGGTCACATTTGATCTGTCTCAATTCTTTGATAAATTATGTCACACAATTTTGCCACAATGTTCTGAACAACTACAGCAGTTTGGTACAACTTTCTCAATTTCAAATTTTGGAAAAGAAAAACAACCTAGAATATGCTTTTGACAATTGCTTAATATTGGAATAGGTACTGTGTAATGCACAACAACACTACATACACTGAGAAACAAGATGATGAATGATGTCAGAAAATGATTATAAATGTTTCTACAATGCAAAAACGCAATTTCATTCACAAACAAGAAAACTAACCTCTTGGCAACTTACTGTCTCCATTTTTTGCCACATATCCAACCAGACTGTCCAATGAAACGCATGTGAAATATGATCAAACTTTTCAGAATAACTGGAGTAGTTCAAATTTTGAACTTCGAAAAAGAAAAACCAGACCTAGAATATATTTGACGATTTTTTAATATTGATCTATACTAGGTGACAATACTCGGTGTTTCTGAATCGTTCAAACTGTTCAAACCATGAAAGCAACATTTCTAAATATGATACAAATTGATATTGTTGGAAGTAGATTAGTTCTTTGCAAAAAATTTCGTTTTTGTGTGAAACTTTCGAAGAAAAGTAAAATCTAGGTATCTAAACTAAATTAGATTAGATTAGATTAATCCTAGAAGGCGTCCTCTAACTTTGTCTTCTTTATGAGACGTAACGTCTTTGAGAGCGGCTTCTTAATGTAACAGAAGCTATAGGCTTCTCTGTGGCCAACATTGGAAACCTTGTCCTTGCCCAGGTCTTCGTAATGGCATAGCAGATGGACTGGGCTTTCTTCCTCCTCCTCGCAGAATCTACAGGTAACATCATCCACTAGGTCTATGTTAAGCAATGTTTGACAGTTTTCTTGTCCTTATACAGCAGGTCTTTAGTGAATTCAGGCTTCTGTTGTTAGATACTCTTTTGACCGTCTTTGTCACCATTGTTGATCTTTGCCACCATTTCCTGGACTTGTTATGTATCCATTTGTTGATGAACTTTCTGATCTGTGATTTGGTGGTGTCGAAGGATGGGCCAGACCTGACAAATTATCTTGACGTTCGCCTCATTTTCCTTCAAGCCCTTGTAGCTAAGGACCCAGGTCAAAGTTAGGTTCCCTTGGGAACCCACCTCGTCTAAGGCATTTACGCAATTCCAAACCAGTTTGGAGTTAACACTTACTGATGTAATCGCCATTAAGTGTTGCTTGGCTGTCTGAGAAGATAGATCTAAAGTATAATAACGAACAAAACGATAAAGATGTCAGAAAATTGGGGGCAGAGATATTTATACTAATATCAAAAAAAAAGAGAGAGAGCAAGAACAGCAAAAATTATAGAAGCAAACATTAATTGCGAAAGTATTGGTTTTAGTGCGATTTTAAACTACATAGATCAAAGCTCTCTATCTCTTAGGATTTGTTGATAAAAATTTTGGAAATCTGGTTAACTGGTTCCAATACGTCTCAGTACTACAAACATTAAAGCACCTAGCGTATTCGCAAAATAAACTTTTTCCTATTTTAAACCAAAAACATACCATAGATTACTGTTACCAAAAATAGAAAAAAAGTCAAACAAATCATATAGGTACTTATGTATCTTAGATCGTAGCGTTTAATTATCTTTACAAACGAAAAATTTTTGGGCGACTGTATTTACGCAGATCATGTACCAGAAGATTGTAAATTCTCACCGCAAATTGAGCACCCCTTTTTACAACGGCTACGTAAACTAATCTGCTTTTAGCATATACTCCTAACATTTAAAATATTTGAGAATGCAAAAATTCCACCAATTTTTATTAAGATTTTTATAAATAAATCTTATTCAATCGCTTTTACCTGCGGTGTAATACAATGTCACAAATTATGTCAGAACTGTCAGAAATTTGTTTCAGCTCTTTTGTTATTTTAAAACACCGAAGGGGCTTGTACGGGGTAGTTTTATTGGCACAATGGAATAAAGTTAATATTTCTGAGAAATAAGAATTAAAAGAATTATTGTAGGTACACTTATAATAATTCTTCTACATAAATCTAATAATTATAGAATAACAGTAAGTTTGATTTACCAATTGAATAGGTAAATTTCAGGTGCATATAATCCCTGGGTGATCATGTGAATAAACAAAGCGGATTAATGAAAACTTTCGAGATAATCCCTTTTAAATTCTTATAAAGTTTAAATCGCTTTATTATCAGCTCTGTTTCACTACAATGCATTCGATTTCCTAACATAGGCATTAAAAGGAAAGAAACTGTTCGTTTGTAATTATCAGTTAATATCCTCTCAATTAAATGATTGTATATATAGGTATGTGAAAAGAAAAAACACGTCTATATTATCTTGCATCAATTAGCATGTTATAGTAATTTTGCTTAATTAAAGAAGCAATTAAACATATTTATTTCATAAATCTAAATTAATACTACTTTAATTATTTTTCAATTTCATTTGTATTTAAAGCAGACATACATTAATATCTCTAATTATGTTTGTAACTATAATAAAAGTAATATAATTAATTAAGGATACAAACTATTATCTTTATATTGGCAAGAACCATACTTAAGTGAAAATGAGGAATACCTAGTTCAATGTTTGTTGTACTTCCAACTTTTTAAAAAATCTTCTTCGGAATTTAAAGTTGGTGTTACTTTGTATAAATATTCACTGGATCTCTTGGTGCCGAAGTAGAACTCTAGATCACTATCACCCACAAGTCACCAAACACTTGGATAAATGCCAACGCGTTTCGACAGCAATGCTGTCATGCAGTTTTATTATCGCCAAAGTGTTTGGTGTCCTGTGGGTGATAGTGATCTAGAGTTCTGGTGTTACTTTATTTTAATATCAAACCATCAAAAATATACATATTTGCAACGAGATTTTGTTTGGTGTTTTGTATTTGAGGCGTCTTTCACTGAAAAAAGACATACGTAATAGATTTAACACAAAATTTCAGCTCTTAGTAGCATCCTTAAGCTGAACCATATGTAGGTATTTACAAAGCGTTTATGATACAGCTAAAGAGAACTGGCAGGTTTGCAACTCTAAAATGAGGATGGAAATTTGTAGGGATGCTTGCCTATATCTCTTCTTAAATAGTTAGAAACTACATGATAACCTCATTAGCTATACGAAGTGCCGCAACTAGATATCGAGCATCTTATTTTGTCGATGCCTAGACATGTACACAGGAGTGTAAGGGAGATCGGGGTAATGGCGTCACCTTAAGACGTCATTATTTTTTGTGACTTAATTTTGAGATTAAAGAAATATGTAAATATGGTAGCGATTTAAGAACTAATTTTTTAACTTAAATTAATTTTCAAACATTTTTCATTCGCTTTGCCAAAGCGACAATAAAGGCAAAAGCCTTTTTGTGCAATGTGACGGAATTGCCCCAGCTCTAGGGGTAATGGCGCCACCTGCTGAATTGAAACGATGGATAAGACTTTCTATAAAACATGTTCTGAACAAATATATTTATTGAAATTTTTTTGGAAGTATAACAAAATAACTCTGATCACAACAGGATAATGAAAGATAAATGAAAACATAATCTAAGAACAACCTATTATTCTATTCACAGAAGTCACAAACGTAATTTTTAGCACTGTCTTTTCCACTGCATAGAGAATGAGCCCATTTCTTGCAAACAGTACAGCGGTATCAAAGTTCAGTGCCTCCAACCTCTCCACAAATTAGACATATCTGCTCATTAGCAAATACAGTGAGTAGGGAGATATCACCATTCGAATCATCATGCATTACACAGTTTGTCATCATCAAAATCTTCTGACGATGTTTCATCAAAATCGAATTTTGGTCTGATAATTTTCTTGGTTCTCTTTGTTCTTTTATTCTTAGAAAACTCGTCTTCAAATATAACCGTCCTTTTGTTTTGTTTCAATGTTTTTGATTTTTTTCTAATATTTTTGTTGTTTTTGCTATCTGCAAAATATCGTTTCACTGCTTTCGCTTTTTGCTTCAACTCTTTTTCTCTCAACTTTTTTTTTCTTTAGCATCTTCAAGGATGTGTTTCACTGGTGTCGAAGTCAGAATAATGGAATGTTGCTTTCTATCGTGAACTTTTTGTTTAGGATCAGTCCTGTTAGCTGGTATTGGTGAAATCTGGAGAATGCTTTTTGAAAAATCAACTTTTCCTGACGACGCCCCGGTTGGGGACTACGATTAATAATCTCGGCAGCAATAACACTAGCATTAATAGCGGTAGCATTGGGTTTTTCAGAAATTTCCTCCTTGTCCTCAAAAATTATTTGTTCTACGATTGAATGAGCAGGGGTAAAATCATCTTCACCGAATTTATCTGGTTGAAACGGAAAAATTCCACATGCTTTGAATCCTGCCACTGCTTTTTCAAGGGTAGCGATCCTCAAGTAAGCTTTACTGAATATCGGAGCAATGTCGTATGGAGTGATTTTTTGATGAAAATTTGTTTTCATAAAATTATCGCACTCCTTATTGAAAGCAATTTTGCGCAAATTCCTTCCCAGACGCGAGAAAAAAAAAATGACAAAGATATTTATCGCGCCACTGTTTTAACAAATATTAGGTAATCTAGGCGATATTTAACATGTGTACAACGCAAAATCAGAGTCGGCCTGTTTCGAATGTTGGATGTACCTATGTAGATGTTGCAGACATGGAACCGACAATTCTTTAATAAGAAGGAACTTAAATATTGCAACTAAGAAACTATCTTTATGTCACAACAATAGTTTTACTTTTACTACAGTTAAATGATTTTCAATCGTTGTTTAAAAGTAATTCCATAGATTGGATACATTTAATTAGTCTCCGATAGTATTTTCATATGTAATCACATTGATATTATTGAACTCTTCATTCAAAGCTATCTAAAAAAACTGACACATCAACGTTATTTCGTAGATTTTATAACATCGACAGCTGTGTTTGCGATGTCTTTCGTTACTTTGATAGAGGTAAACATATTCTCGATTCATAGGCGGCGCAAATTACGATTTATAAGGGAGATTTTAATTTTGGCATTTGCATTGTAATTCAACAAAAATTTTTTAGATTTATATTATGCATAAATTGTATCTTACCATTCTTAATATTTTTTATCTAGGTACCTACTTTTATTTCAAATACATTCTGTATAGGTATACATAGGTAATAAAATAAATATTTTGAATTACAATTGGTATACGTAATCTGAAACTTATTTGATACATTCTGATTTACAATTCACACTTTCAAACAAATTTGAATTATAAATGATACATTCTAAAATTAAATTCATCAGTATGAATTACTTATAAATTACGCATTTTGAAAATAAATACCTAAAGAAATCTGAATAACAAATGATACTTATATTCTGAAATTAATCCGTTTATAATTCGCTTAACGTAACGGAATTATAAATTATAAACGATATAGTTATTCTGAAATACTCTTAGAAAATATGTAAATAGGTATAGGGTACTTAGTTCATAATCAATAGTCCGTCAAAATCCAAATTATAATATTTATTGGTTATCCTTTTGTTAGAGGTTCTGTTGCTTCCTGATGTTTTGTCACTAAGTTAGTTCAAAACATTGTTACAAACACGTTAAAACATCACTTTCTAAAGGAGCAACGTTGTTAAGTTAAATTAACTCAAAATTAATTTGAAAACAAAGTAATCTAATTAATTTAATTTGTATTTTAGCAATGTTGTCCTTGTTTTGTAACAGACATTTCGATAAAATTGAACAGCCTATTAGTGAACAATGACGAATAGATCATGCGTCTGTCACTCTCCGCCATAAAATTTATATTTTTGTATTTTTTGTCCTCATAACGAATAATGAGGGAATGATATTTGGCTGGTATAGTTGCTGCAATTGCTGAGGTATACATAGCTGAATTATTTATTTGTAGCAAGAACGCAAAATTATTAAAAATATTTTAGATAGTCGAGTTAAAATACGAGGAACACCTATTACTTTTGAATACAAGAAAATTGCGAATATGAATATGCTTGATTTTTTGGTATTTCTTGCGATTAATATAGGTAGGTGATAGGTATATACCTATTTAAATTACAAAACATCTGAAATAAACTTGAGCAAGTGCACAGGTAATGCCAAACTGATCATTTAGTCGCAAAGAGTTTGAGGCAAATCCTAGAAAATTTTCTTTTATGTTTTCATTCATTAGCAGGAATGATTTCCAAGGAAGTAATTCACATTTCTTTAATCCACGAACCTCCAACGTTAGGTATTTATTTATTAGGAGGTATTCTTTACGAATGTTGAAATGTTGGCTCCTTTCAATGATACCTTGAGGAAACTTTCTGAACAAGGTAAGACAGCAAACCCATGAACGTATCTACTTACCAACACTCGAAAGACTGCACGGCTTAGTGATCAACCTTTTTGACTTCCTCTTTCTAGAAGCTATGAATTACTGGGCAAATAGGTTATATAAAATAATGTGTAAGGTATCTACCTAAATCACTTGCCTAATTAGAAAATGTAGGCTATACTTAGATACCTACCTATTTCTTTAAAACAGTCGGTAGGTTATACTATTTATATAGGTACACCAATAAATACGTGTTTCGATCTGGTTTAATCTCATCAGAGCAATATGTATAGCTATAAATATAGAAATTTAACTGCTTCTTATAAAATTCAAATATTTTTAAGTGGCGCACCCTGTATATTTAATGTTATCAAATCGTCCAGTGATTTTTTTAAATTTTGCAGGCATTTTAAGATAGTACTTTAGCTAATAGTAACTAAATTGTGTTCTATTTAACTATACGAACGGCTGTGAAATAGCACAGCATTTAGTTATTTTCTCCCTTCTACGTTATCACCGCAAAATGGCAGCAAATTTGAAATTTGTTCTAGCTAGAAGCAAAACAAACTTATTTTAGATGTATTGTGGCCGAAAGTTACTAAAATCCTGGGTTATTTTACAGTACATCACAGTTAAATAGTACAAAATTTAGTAAAATGCGGCTAATTTGAAAAAATTATTTATTTATTTTTGTCTAACAAACTGGCTGTACGAAATGCAGTGCGGGTAACTGTATAATATCAATATGAAAATTCATAATCAAAGCAGGGATTTTTATGTTTAGACTACACTTTACTTATATAGAAATGTTCACGTTGTATCCAGAAGAAATGCAATTCATAATAATACAAACATAATAATACAAACATGACCAATCTGAATTTCGTAATTTGAAAACGCCACGATACAATGAATTATTGATTTACATATCTTGTTACAACTGCTACATCTGGCCAGTAGATTTTGAATAATTTGTGTCATCCTTTATAAGTAATTGTCCAGCACGTTTAATGACACTGATCTGGAAAATTTATGTTAAACGTGCTAAAATGACATACCCATGACATCTGACATTTTTAGGCTGTCACATTTTCTTCTTAAAAAGACCGTAAAAATGACATCAATTTCTGTCGTACTTTAGACATTTTGACGTCGTATACTTGAGATTAATATGACGTAATGTGATTAATTGGACGTACTCTCTAGATCTAATTGTGTAAATCATCAAAGAAAGAAATATTTGTAATATGTTTGGATATAGTTTTTAAATTTTGAATATTCTGTAACTTCAAGTATGTACCAACTTCCCGGACTTAATTACAAATTGTTACGTTAAATTATATGACGTAGTATAACATTTCATTAAACTATTACTTCAATTAATGCAGATTAATTAATTTTAAAATCTGTAGATTTAAAAGATTCAACGTTAAATTTTATTTTACAAACTAGGAACCTCTGTATATTATCTATTATGTAGAGAACGCATGAAACATACCTAAACGATGTAAAAAACGTTTTTTACATTTCAACCTATTTACGAACTCGAATGCTTAACATTAAAATGATATTAAGTATAGTTTTTTGTACAACAAATACTAAGAAGGGATACGGGAAGGGATGAAATATTTATCGATAAGTTTAAATTATCTTAGTCAATTGCAAAGTGTTGTGGTGGTTGTGTGGTGCGTGAGGATGGATAAACGTTCTGTGGATTTCATCGATGGGAACTGCTGCATACGGTGAGTTATTTTCCCTTATTACCTAACATTTTTAAACAAATTAAAATTTCTACGTGCAATTTAAATTGTTATCGCCGTTTTTCTTACGCGAGTCACTATAATCTTGCAAAATATTTTCCGAATTTATTGTTTTAGGAATTAAATCCAAAGGTACCATCCTAAATTTTCATAGTTTTCTAGAAAATTACCCGCGATATCTGTAATAGTTTCATTCTTTTGTTTCTAAATTTTTACTGGTTTCTAGTAAAGTAGCTGCAATATCTGTGATAATTTTCACTTTTTAAAAATAATTTGCATTAAAAATCTACTGTCGTATATGGAAAATTTTTGGAGTATACGAAGGTGCTAGTGTGCAACTTTCTTTCGGGCACTCCTGTATATTTCAAAATAATATTTAAATTTGCTGCTCCCTTAATTGACTGGCATACATACTCGCCTACTAAATTACCTAAATTGATTTGAAGAATAAAAAATCCTTTTTTTCATTTTCAGGTGAGTAAAGTTGCTGATGCTGGAAAGTATCGGTCTTCATGGATGGGGCAAGGACTAATATGTTCAAGGTAAAGCCCGACAATATTTTTTGTATCGCTTCAATATACTAATGTGGCTATTTTTTTTTATTACAGTTCCGTTGCACTTGAACCGAGGTTAGTGGTTAGTTTAATTATTGTACTTGGTTTTCTTTACTTCCAATCTAGCGTCACATAGGTAGATGCGGCTTCACCTGCTAGACTTCATGATTATGCAAGAAGAATAGCAGCCAAGGTAGGATTTTGTTTAAGTATATTTATTGTATTTCGATACAAACTATTATGGTATAAATTTTTCGGATTATTATCGCATTTCATAACTAAACTCGACAGTAAATGTTGTTCATAAATTTCATTATTATCATTATACATAGATTCGGTGATTTTGCAAGCAATATATCTAACTGTTTTCGTTGATTCGCGTTTGCGTTCTTAAATTCACGATATTTTTCGCGATTATTTTAAAATGTAAGCATTATGCAATGAACAAATAAGGCTACCGCCCTTATCATATCTTCAGATAATAAATTTCGGATTAATTAATTCAAACTGAACGTTCAGTATTATAGAATTCTTCAAGGTTTTAGTCTAGATATTGGTATTTTCACACGATTGTTTGAGTACATACAATATGAAGACAATCGGTTCAGATATGTTATTGAATTGAGGATAATTTAAAGGCGACAGTGTGAGTGCAGTTCCGTGGTTAGCTAACGATACGTATTAATATTATTGCGCCCTTATATATGAAGTTACCACCATCACCACTGACAACATTTAAGCTAACCCCATTGCACGGCCAATCATGCTGTCATCACAATGGAGATCGTCTGTTTTTGGTCCGTCCGACTAGGTAGCTGTCGGGCGGACGAAGCTGCCAAATTGACAATTAATGTGCGCTGGATGCGAATCGGCTGTAGTTGTATTACGTGTTCGTATTGAATGTACTTTTTTATCAGGACGTATGAAAGATAGTACTTGCATGAGACGGAATTTCATCATCTTCGCTTATTGTTATGTATTTCGTACGTTAGATTAAATACCGATTTTGTGAATGCAAATGTAGAATATGCTTTTTTCATAGTAGGTACATTCGGTAGGTACAATGTAAACACGAACGGTATGGTTATGTTATAATATTGAGGATAGTTAAAGGCGACAGTGTGAGTGCAGTTCCGTGGTTAGTTAAGTATACGTATTAATATTATTGCGCACTTTAGTATAAAGCTACCGTCATCACCATCGATCACCATCAACATAATTTAAGCTAACCCCACTGCACGGCCAATCATGCTGTCATAACAACGAAGATCGTCTGATTTTGTCCATCCGACTAGGTAGCAGTCCGTTGGACGTACCTGTCAAATTGACAGCGTCATCGAGCAACGTGTGCGCAGGTTACTGATTAGCAAAATGCTATTAATTAAATAATACGCGGACGGGTCTGCTTTACAACACTTACGTTGATCTATTACGTGTTCACATTCTCCTTACTTTTTGAGCTTTAGCTAGCGTAAGATTAAGTATCAATTAGGTATCAATTGTTCGGTCTGCTAAATAATACATGAGCACCTGCCCCAATCAATTTTGTGATTGAGCAGCTTTATCTTCTCTTGTCAGGGATTTACTTCACCGAATAGCATGCAAACAATTTGTTCGCAAAATTGCATATTGTGTTGTGACTGTGCGAATGGGCATTCGAATGTAAATTTGAAACAAGTGTAGTTACAGTATGAACACGCTTGATATGGTGATATTATAGGATTGAGGATTATTAAAGGCGACAGTCTGAGTGCAGTTCCGTGGTTAGCTACAGCGATAAGTATTAATTGCGCTGCGCACTTATAATTGCTTATAATATAAAGCTACCGCCATCACCATCAACAGAACATAAGCTAACCCCACTGCACGGCCAATCATGCTGTCATGACAACGGAGGTCGTCTGTTTTTGGTCCGTCCGACTAGGTAGCAGTCGGGCGGACGTAGCTGTCAAATTGGCAGCGTCATCGAGCAAACTGTGCGCTAACTGCTTAGCAGTAAAATGCTGTTAAATAATTCGCGGATGCGTCTGGTGCATAATAGTTACGATCTATTACGTGTTCATATTGTCCTTACTCTTGTACCCGTGTACGGTTGCTCCAATATCTCCAGCTTAATTCATTCGCCCCTACCGCTTCCACTATGCCATTATGGCATGGACGCAAGCACAGCACTAATCCCAATATGAATGCGGATAATCTTGGTATCACTTATGTGATGGTGTGAGGGACATACAATGGGGCGAGATATCTGAGATATCTTATGTTCGTCAGGTTCTCGCTTCTTGTTTGACACTTGGATTTTTTTTCTGGGTGGGTGCTCGAATGGCACGGTTCCAATGACACCACATACCTCTGTACGGGGTCTAGCAAACTCGTTGGGGGCGCTTGTTCGTTCATGAGGGATTCGATGACGTCTCAAACTTGCGTAGGTCTGCTCTACGTTACTTAAGGGGTATGAACGTATTCTTATTGGGTGTTAGTATGCTGCGCAATCCATTTATTTTGTTAAAGCTGCGGGATATTGATTGCTATTGAATGGTAGTCTGCCGTTTAAATGATTTGATGGATTTTGTTAAAGGTGTGCGGATAATTGCTATAAAGTACTCTTATTGAATGGTAATTTGTTATGCAAATGATTTGATGTATGAATAATTTCAAAGCATGAGGTAAGGACTGCTAGATAGTATTGATATGCATTTTATTAACCGTGTAATTAATTTGTGTTATTAGCAGTCCGAACAGTTCGAACTTCGAAGAATTCTTAGTATATACATATTTCCGATATAACTCTATTTTACGTATGATCAGTTTTTGTTCGTTGTAAAGTGTTACAATTTCAAATTTATTTTAATAAATACAATTATTTCAAATTTAAGTTATGTAGGTATTCGTTTCTAATTTTGTGTAAACAGGATTGTAGAACGTCAACTTTAGTGTAACGTGGCAAACAAGTGAGGTATTGTAAGTACGGTATACATATATGGTGTTTACGTAGATAAGGTTTGTCTGCTAATGCTTCATTTTTTTTTATTACAGTTTGACAGCACTTGAGACCTGGTTAGTGGTTAGTTTATTTTATTTTATTTTGGATTTCTAAATATGTAGGTACCTAACAAGTTAATTGCAACTCAAATTGAAGTTATGTGTTCGTTTATAATTTTGTGAAAACAGCATTACAGAACTTCAACTTAGTGTGGTGTTGCAAACAAGTGAAGTATTGTAAGTATATAGGTACCTATGCTAACTTATATAAATAAAATTTATGTATTAATGCTTTATAATTTTGATTGCAGATAAGCAGCACTTGAAACCAAGTTAGTGGTTGGTTTATTATTATTTATGTAGGTGCATAACTTCTTTCTAAAGACGACTCAAATTTGAGTTGTGTTTAGGTAGTAAATTGTCTTCCAGCTGTCAATGTAATAAGGTAAATGTTGGACAAATTTTGGCTTCGCCTAATTAAAATTTTTAACATTCTGTATTGAAAAGTTTGTTTTCGTAAGGCGACTCAATTTTGAGTTACTTTGCCAGTTGTATCGTTTAAATCTTCGGCGGATAACTCCAATTTGAGTTGACGCCTTGTTATTTATTTGTAATTTTAGTAGTTCTGTGTTTCCGTTTCCAGAACGCGACTCTATTTTGAGTTACCTAACCTTACCAATAGGGTTGTGTAATATGTTTGACGGATAATTCCATTTTGAATTATCGTCTAGTACAGTTAAAATTCTTAACGTTCTGTTCATGAAATTGAATTTATTTCTATGAAGGTTTGGTTGGTTATTTTGTTAAAAGTGTACTGTCTGAAATCTTCTGTTTCAATAAGGCGACTCTATTTTGAGTTACCTTAGCGGTTGCGTCGTATAAATGTTTGGAGAACAACTCCATTTTGAGTTGTCTCCTGGTACAGTTAAAATACTTAACATTCTATTGTTAGATAATTAATTTTCACAAGGAGGCTCTATATTTTGAGTTACCTTACTAATAGTTGTAGGTATATAAATGTTTGGAGAATAACTCCATTTTGAGTTATCTCCTGGTACAAATTAAAATGATATCTTGGATTATGTTGTTTATAGCTCTAAACATGTATATTCCCTTAAATGTTGTGTTTACATAAGGCGACTCTATTTTGAGTTACCTTACCACTCCTTTCTATTTGATATTAATTCTGCTGGTTCAGAGGAGTCACTTGCTCTGGTTAGCACATTGCGCCAGCTACACTCCTTAAAACCCATGTTTAAATTGTGTACCAGTGAGTGTATTAGTGTTGTGGTAAACTGTATTGTTTTGATTCCTTCGATTTAAGATTTAAATTGAGGGAATACGATAAGGTACGTGTTACTTTCATCTTTTTTTTACTAACACAAACCAGACAGTGGAGTTCACTGCAATTTTTAAACACGCCAGTTATTTAGACTGTCAGTCCTAAGCCTGAGTGAAGTGTGAAGGAAAATTGCAGATCTGTTGTAACCCAAAAAGGTAACGAGTTATATTTTCAGATTAATACTAAAAATTGTACTGTTCTAATTATTTTATTACGTTTTAAGATGGAATTTGTAATAATTTTTTATAAAAATGTATTTAATTCTGTTACAGGTAACGGTATCCAGTATGGACCAAAGTAAATATTTCCAAATTTGTAATAATCCTGGGACGTTTTTGTGGCCAACTCAAGACAGTTGAAAATGATCACAGTGTATGTTAGAGATAAGAAAGATAGAATCTGCTGCTTCGAAACTAGCTAATTTTGTTAGTTACTTTGATTTTAAGATAATTAATAAATTAAATAACAATAATTAATAAATTTAAAACCATTCAAATTATTAGGGACATTTAGCTAAAGACAAACTTCTGTTGGTTAGCCTGATCATGATCAAACTATACACATATTTAAATTGGCGCCTAATTTAATTTCGGTCTAATTCGAAGTGTCAACATATTTCTTATAGCTGTCAAATTGAAAATACTAGACAATCAATTGTAAAGTTTTATCGAAATTGGAAATTAATTGGGAAAAGCAAACGTCATCAAGTTTTACATAATAGAATATATTTAATATTACAATACCATTAATTACACAGTAATATAATATAAATCAACTAATTGTTGATGTAAATAAGCGTTTTATAAAATTTGTCACAACTTCAAACATTTATCACTATTCTTATTCCTCTAACATTCTATTTCTACATTTTATTTACAAAATATTAATCATATTAAACTTATAAAATTAGACCTAATATATCGCAGATGAACGGTTAGAAATGAATCACAAAAACCTTAAATTACAGAAATAAGAGTGAAGTAAGATTACCAGGCAAGTAAGATGACGACAAAGACTAGTAAATAGGTACCTACTTAATATTTTTCTGCATAAATTATACTTCTGCCTTTGCTAGAAAGACATCAGCTGCCTTTAAGCCTATACCGCAACGAATTGATGCACAAAACTACCTATAGGTATACCTAGCAGCTTCGGTAAAAACTAAGAACCCGCATGCATTACTTACGACATCAAGCCTCTTCCATAAGCCGAAAGAAGTGTAAAGCGCAAGAGGCT
>SMLS01049607.1:0-12288 GCA_004785975.1 Popillia japonica | reverse complement strand
TGTATCAATTGCTTGAAGCTCGGTCATCGTGTAACAGACTGTAAAAATCTACATTCTTGTAAAACATGTAAACGCAGGCATCACTCACTGTTACACATGACCAAGGAGAATACCGCAGAATCATCTTCATCTTCATCAAGTCCTAATATGACTATTAGTAACTACGTTTCAGATAAATCTTTAAGTTCTCAAACATTGCTTTCTACAGCACTCATTATCGCATACGACATAAAAGGGTGTCCGCTTGAATGCAGAGCACTGCTAGATTCTGAGTCACAATCCCATTTTATTTCTAAATCATTTGCCGATCGTTTAGGTATAAAACAACAATCTATTTCCATTCCTGTTGCTGGCATTAATCAAACAACAACAAATATTCATAGATCTATTAATGTCAAAATATCATCACGAATAAATGCTTATCAGAGTAACCTTACATGTCTCGTAATAAATAAAATCACCGGTTGCTTACCCATTTCGTCTATCGATTCTTCCGCCTTTAAGATTCCTAAAAACATCAAATTAGCAGATCCTGATTTTACTATTTCAAAACCTATCGATATGTTAATAGGTATCGATCTTTTCTGGAAACTTTTATGCGTCGGACAAAGTCATCTGATACTCAACCATGCTTACAAAAAACTCATTTTGTTTGGATAATTGGTGGTACAATCTTGACATCCTCTCATTCAAATCAAACTTCATGCAATATAATTACAAACGAATATCTGAGCAAACAATTTACTGCATTCTGGGAGTTAGAAGAGTATTCTACAAAGAAATTTTACACTGCTGAAGAAAATCAATGCGAAAATCATTTTGTTAACACATTTGAAAGAAATCCAGACGATCGTTTCGTAGTAAAACTTCCTTTCAAAAATTCTATCTGTCAATTAGGCGATTCGTATAGTTTAGCGCTCAAACGATTTTTAAGTTTAGAGAAACGATTGAGCAGAAATCCAAAATTAAAGGAGGAATATTGTCAGTTTCTAAGCGAATATAAGGAATTAGGTCATATGCGAAAATGTGATATCGATCCTTTGCTAGATGATCCTTCGTCTGTTTATTATTTTCCCCATTACGCTGTTGAAAAGCAAGAAAGCACTACTACCAAACTTCGTATTGTCTTTGATGGCTCTGCTAAAACAAGCACTGGAGTTTCGCTTAACGATATTCTTTTAGTTGGTCCAACAATACAAGATGATTTGTTTTCAATAGTCTGCAGATTTCGTTTTCATCGAATTGCGTTAACTGCCGATATTGCAAAAATGTATCGACAAATCTTAGTGCACAATTCAGATACTCGGTACCAACGTATCTTATAGAGAAGTAATACACATGAAAAAATAAGAATTTTTGAATTATCAACTGTAACCTATGGCACATCATCCGCTTCATTTATCGCAATTCGTTCATTACACCAGCTGGTATACGATGAGAAAAACAATTTTCCTGTTGGATCCAGTATTATTCTTCGCGATTTTTATGTGGATGACTTCCTAACTGGAGCAAATGCTATTGATGAGGCCCGCAATATTATTGATCAAACAATTGCGTTATTAAAAAAGGGGGGATTTCAATTCCGTAAGTGGCATTCCAACTACCCCAAGCTCTTTAATGAATCCAGTGAAATTTCATCAAGTGAAATCACTAATCTTATAGAACATTCTGAAACCACCAAGGCTTTAGGATTATCGTGGCATACGGCAAACGATACTTTTTTTTTATCATAGCCCAATCATAGTATTTCCAAGAAAGATTACGAAGCGTACCATGCTTTCGTACATCTCCCAGTTATTCGATCCATTGGGTTTGATAGGGCCTGTTATTATCATTGGCAAACTTCTAATGCAAAGACTTTGGAATTTAAAACTAAATTGGGACGAATCAACTCCAATGGGTATTTCTCATGAATTCACAGAATACAAAGAACAATTCTCAAGTCTAGATCAGCTTCATATCCCTCGTAGAATTATCTCCGTTAATAATTCCCCTATAATTGAGTTGCATGGCTTCTGTGATGCAAGCCAAAATGCATACGGCGCCTGCGTATATGTTCGCGCTTTGGACTCATTTGATAACATTTCGTGTAATTTATTATGCGCGAAATCAAAAGTAGCTCCATTAAAATCAACTATAATACCAAGATTAGAATTATGCGGCGCTGTTTTACTATGTAAATTAATAGAATACTAAATGCTAGTACCTTTAAGTTTGACAAAATATGTCATTGGACCGATTCAACAATAGTATTAGGCTGGATTAAATCAAGCTCTAAGCGATGGAAAACTTTTGTAGCAAACCGCGTGAGTGAAATACATGAATTATCTGACACCGATAAATGGTATCATGTTCATTCAGAAGAGAATCCTGCGGATATTCTTTCGCGAGGCTGCACGTTATTAGAGTTAAAGGATCTTCAATTGTGCTGGCAAGGACCCGAGTGGCTTTCAAACACAAAATTTCAATCCGCTAATATCGATGTACCCTTATCACATGAATTCAATAATTTACCTGAAGAAAGAGCAAGTAAAATATGCACTACTACTACGTGTCCTGTTCAAACCAATATTTTTTCCATCTTTTCATCATTTTCCAAACTCATTAGAATCACAAGCCTTTGTTTAAGATTCCTTAATAATATCAGAGTTCGATTAAGTCATATCTCTGACAAAATATGTAGCGGCGTACTGTCTACTGATGAGATCAGGTCAGCACGTTGTCGCCTAATACAAATCGTGCAAGCACAGCAATTCAATCAAGAACTTCGGGGTTTGACAAGCCTTGCTGTGGTCAATCCAAAATGCAAATTGCGCTCTCTCAATCCATTTATTGACGATCAGGGTTTAACTAGAGTAGGTGGCCGTTTAAAACATGCAAAACTATGTTACTCACAGAAATATCCCATTGTCTTACCTGCAAAGCACGCTTTGACGACACTGATAATTGAGTATTACCACAAACAGCAACTTCATACGGGAGTACAAGGAACGATCGCGGCTATAAGAAGTAGTTATTGGCCTCTTTCATTACGGAATTCTGTGAAGCAAGTTATAAGAAGATGTTTAACTTGTTTCAAGGCCAAGCCTACAAATGAAACCTACATTATGGGCAATTTACCTCATAATCGACTTGAACCATCACGACCTTTTCTGAATAGCGGAGTAGATTTTTGTGGACCTTTTAACGTTCGTGAGCACAAAGGGCGAAACGGCAAAGCATATAAAATATATATTCCTATATTCATTTGTTTCGCTACAAGAGCTGTTCACATTGAAACTGTTAGCGATCTCACAATTGATTCATTTTTTAATGCCCTAACAAGATTCGTTGCCAGAAGAGGTAAAATAGCCAATTTGTACTCCGACAACGCAACCAATTTCATCAGCATACATAACGAAATAAAAAGGCTCTACTCTCAATTTGCCTCACAAAATTTTAAATATAAATTTTCGAAACTGTTTTCTGAAGACAACATGCAATGGCAGTTCATCCCTCCACGAAGCCCACATTTTGGTGGCTTATGGGAGGCAGCTGTAAAATCAATGAAGCACCATATACGACGTGTTGCAGGTAATACTTTATTAACGCTTGAGCAACTACAAACCCTTTTAATCCAAATAGAATCAATTTTAAACAGCAGACCATTAATCCCAATTTCTAGCGATCCTAACGATTTCTCATTTTTAACTCCTGCTCATTTCTTGATTGGAGACACATTCACGGCAATTCCTGAACCAAATTTAATGAATTTAAAAACAAATCGCTTATAGCAGTGGCAAGTAGTAGAAAATGCAAAGCAACATTTTTGGAAGCGATGGCATCGAGAGTATTTAAGTCAACTTCAGGAGCGAAAAAGTGGAACAAGACAACCGCAAACGTGATACTTCCTGGACAGTTAGTTATTATCAAGGAAGACAACCTTCCTCTTTTTCGATGGCTCACTGGCCGAATTGAAAAAGTCCATCCTGGATCCGACGGCGTTATTCGAACAGCTACAGTGCGTGTAAAGGGTGATCTTCTGAAAAGACCTGTAATTAAATTATGTGTTCTTCCAATTAATTAATTATTAGTGTGTATAGTAACTTGAAAGTCAAGTCTTTCAAAGGGACCGGTATGTTTAGGAAACCAAAATACGGTTTATTCTTTCAAGTAGACTATTTTTGAGATTCGATTGTCAAGTCAAGTTTTGTAAATTGTCATTTGTCATTCATTGTACTTTGTGCACATTAAAGTAAAATATACATTATTAAACACAATCTTCGTTCACAAATCATTTCCAACGGTCGCCAAACAACTAAAAAATATACCTATACAGCCTTACAAACTGTGGGTGGCGAAAACACATCCTAAAAAAACCTCAAACAGTATCTATAGAGACTATCCAACGCAGAAAGAACGCAGTGGTTCACAAAAATTTTCACGCGTATTCTCCATGTGCAGTATAGACGATGTAGCGACTCGAACGCATCACAATAGTTATTTCTGCACATATGGGCTCCAGACATTGTATACGTGCTATGTAGTATATGTAGAGACTATCCGATGCAGAAAGAACACAGTGGTTGACAAAAATTTTTACGCGTATTCTCCATGTGCAGTACAGACGATGTAGCAACTCGAATGCACCACACTAGTTATTTTTGCACAGATGGGCCCCAAAAGTTGTATACGTGCTATATAGTATCGATATAGACTACACGACGCAAAAAGAATGCAGTGGTTCACAAACATTTTTACGCGTATTCTCCATGTGCAGTACAGACGATATAGCAACTCGAACGCACCCCACTAGTTATTTCTGCACATATGGGCTCCAAACATTGTATACGTGGTATGTAGTATCTATCAAGACTATCTAACGCAGAAAGATCGCAGTGGTTCACAAAAATGTTTACGCGTATTCTCTTTATGCAGTAGAAACGATGTAGCAACTCGAACGCACGACACTAGTTATTTCTGCACAGATGGGCTCCAAACGTTGTATACGTGCTATATAGTATCTATAGAGACTACTATCTAACGCAGAACGAACGCAGTGGTTCCCAAAAATTTTTACGCGTATTCTCCATTTGCAGTACAAACGATGTAGCAACTCGAACGCACAACACTAGTTATTTCTGCACAGATGGGCTCCAAACGTTGTATACGTGTTATATAGTATCGTGGGCGGCTCGCGCTGACTTAAGACTCTGATTGTTCTAGACGATCTAACTTATACAGGAAAATAACAAGAACCTGATGATAATGTTCAAAATCTTTATTTCTCAAAAGTATTGCACAAGCACATCACAAACACACATAATACAATTACAAAAATCATCTTTTAAAATATCAAGTAGTGGAATCGAGACTCCAGCGGCTGGTAGCCCTTGGTGAAGTAGAAAACCAAAGAGAGGGGTGAGATGTTGATAGTTTGACAAAAAGTTGACGGAAACAAATCAGAAAAACTTATGTGAAGAAAGGCAATGGCACAAAAGTTAATATAACGTTTGAAGGTGCAAAATTGGAACCTTAACGACCAAACTCAAGTGTACGGTGAAAAAAAAAACCGCGGGAAGAAGACGAGAATGTAAAATAGCAAAGAGAGAGCAAAGGAAACCAACAGACAACAGAGGACATCGGATACACAGAAACGCACAAAATTCAACTAAATTGAGATATTATAAGGTAAGGGAAGAGGGAGGGCAGTTGTAGTTAATTATTGTAAAAAATATTTCACAATTTAATCTGGTTATTCTAAAACACAATATTTTTATTTGTCATTCGTGACGCAACAATATACATATCTGTATAAGATCTTCTGTATCCGAAGAATTCGCTCGTTCACGAAGAAAGAAACAGCAGTAGTAGCTTATAATGCACTTTTCCACTCTAGTGCACATGCAAATGATATTTTTGTGTTGCAGAACAAAGTTTTGAGTGCAATTGAGGAAGTGCCGCAGAAAACACACTGCAGACAGTTATTTATAAAAAAGAAAATAATGTCGTTACCAACGGCGTACATATATAAATAGCTGATTTATACAAAACTGGATCTTTCATCCCTAAAAAGAAAGGGAGAGGGCATGTATTTCAGGTGCGATTTAAGCAACCTCTCCCGTACCATAGGCCGGCAACCACTGCATCGAAAAGTATGCACTGGTAATTGCTAAATAAACTTCCCGTTTCGTGGACAGAAAATGTTTTTACAAGTTTTAGGATACACATAAAGAAATAGACATTAGAAAACTGTTTCTATACAGTGGCCGACTTCCTACAGACAGTTAAAGCTACTTGCAATTAATTCTATTGAATAATTAATTAAGTGTAATTAAATTGCTTCCAATACTCTCACGCACACTCACCCACACACAATTACAACAAAACTACACCCACGTAAAACTACGTGCTCACTTTTTTTGACGAAACCATGTATCTATGTATTGTATATTGTTGATATGTTGTTCTGACCAGAAGGTACAGGTCATAAGGTTTTCGCGTCTAGCGTGGTTTACACGTCGAGTTACCGTGACATTCTGATGTCCTTCACCTACCAGAAGGTTTTCCGCCTCTAGCCTGGTTTACTCGTCGAGTTACTGTGATATTCTTGTATCCCCCCTCCCCCCCAAAATCCCGCTTTGCTCCTGGAGAACACCTTACATTAGTGGTGAAACGTTTCGTTTGTTGCTGTTCGTTTGCATATATTGTGTATTTTATTTGTATTTGTGCTGTATATATTTTACTAACCATGACACCGTCAACACCCGGAAATCCTCATACTAGAGACTCGGGGCGTGGAAGCCTTCGATATCATTTCATTATCTTGTCATGTCCATATATTTATGTCTAAAGCAAAATTGCTACTTTGCTAACTATACACCAACGATTAGTCATTACAAGTGAATATGTTAGGACATAAATACTCGTAGGCGTAAGTACTTAGTTTATAACTTTTATTACTTTACTAAGGTATTGTATGCGAGTTTTTACAAGACAGTATATTATATGCAATAACATGTGTATTCAGTACAATTTATATCATATTCATTTGTTAGTTTGAACCTTCTGCTTGATTTGTGCGTTATAAGTGTCAAATATACAAAGTATATGAGAAATGGCAGAGAATGAACACGTAAGGCTATTATCATATTACAGAACAAGGCACCTTCTGTAGTGCATCATTCATTTGACGAATACACAATTTGCACGGAGAATAAGTTTTTCATTTTGATTAAAATTTTAATTGACATGCATCTAGAAACATGTGTATATTTTATCTTAGCACAAAAATATAGAATCAAATAAAACGTTAAAGAGTAATTGATATGTAACTATTGTAGCTATTGAAAACGTTAAATGTGCTTAAATCTTACGTATATCGATTCTACTGGAGAATACTTTAATAGGTATTTGCAATTCAATAATATTTTCGACATTTGTACGTTGTTAATAGAAACTAAAAATTAAACTCAGGTGGATACAAACCGTAGGTACACAAATGACAGTGAAGTTAGTTAACACTTCGCAAATGTACCTATTTTAGTTCGCGCAACTAGCAACACTACTAACTAACTAGGAAATATTGTAAATTTAAATGAGAGAAGGATAGAGCGTTTAACGTTTAAGAAAAAGGTATGTTATGAACCAGTCTGTCTGAAATACAAAGACCAATAGCAGCAAATAAAGCCTAGCTCCAATGTAACCGGGAAACCAGTGCATTCTATTGGTAGACAAATTTTGGAGTGGAGAAGAATTATTACTCTGCCAAATTGGAGTTATTGGCAATGGTTTGGCCACGCAAGTTCTTCCCGTATTTCTGTTACTCATGGAATATACATTAGTGCGTTGTACCACGAGAAGAAAAACTAGCGATATTCCAAGATTTGACTGAAGATATTAAAAAGGAACTTGCCCAATTAAAAGAAAACAATTAAAAGCGTGAAGAAAAGCGGAATAGACCTGGCACGAAAGTGGTTCAGTTAAAGTTTAAGTTAGAAGATGGTTTGCTACATAAAATAGTTAGAGACAGCAAACTGCGCAATTTGTTTATAGGTATGAGAAAAATGCTCGAACTGACTATAATAAAATATCACGACATTTCGGCAGAAGGAACACAACTAAATTCAATTTCACCAGCAAAACAACTACTGGCGTTAGTCCCTGTGGGGTTATATATGACGACCAAAAGGAGCATCTAATATATTTTATTACATGTGATAACTTAAACTATGTTCATTTACAGACACAAAATATATCGAATCTTTTATTAAAAGATTTACAACGAAGAGCGAGATATCCAAAACCCAAAGAAATTCGAAAACTTTTGCAAAGAGTACGGCATAAGTCATACACTAAGTGAAAATCGACGTTCATAAGCAATGTCGCAGAATACGAAGTGAAAAGGAGCAGACAAAGCTGCTTTTCAATTGCTACATGGGTACATATTAAGATTTAAGAATGCAAATATGCAGAGTTTAACTACTAATCATTATTGGTGTATTAGAAATTGCTGGTTTTCCGCAATATCTTGAAATAAATGATGATGGAACAACAGAAACGCAAAACACGATATATGTAACAAAACTCGATACAAAAGTGTGAAATACAAAATTGACAACGTAATTTTCATGAGAACCACATCCACTCCAGAATCTCAACCAAACTACAATGTATCTACATACATACATATGTATTTACGTAGCTAGACCTACACAATTAATATGTTATTCTTTCTTTTAAAATTGAGTTATTTTATAGTTATTTAATATGCAGAGCCTTCATTTAGAATCGAAGCCCAGGTGATCTCTGACGTAAGATGATGTAAATTATATGTTGGTAAAACAAGAAATATCCTTACGCTATCTAACCGGCCTAACCTTGAAAATTTAAAACGCAGAGTAAATATTTGTGTAGATAACAACTGAAACCACTTTTAAATTTGTATAACTATTTTTCCGTTACTTAGTTGTGATTATTTACAATTTAAACCCAACCTGTAAACTTTTAATTGTCTATAATATGTAAATAAATAGTCCTGAAGGAATTTTATTTTTAAAAATATGTATTACCATATTCTTAAGTGGGTTGCATATTTAAAAGAGGTCACGTGGGTTTCGGTATTAAATGAAAGCCCTTTATATGGGTGAATTCTGTATAAGTTTGTGTATTTTTCTAACAAATAAAAATTTTTAAATTTTAAAAAAATATGGGTGTTGGGGATTGTTTCTAGAAAACAAGAACTATGACAGGCAAACTACTAGCACTATAATATAGTACCTATTCACAAAACAGTTGTCTTAACTTTTGTTTATATGTCTTATAGTTTTGGAGCTATTAAAGTAAATAGCGAAAGTTAGCGTTGACTAATGGGCCGCCCCACTCCCGAAAACGGGCGATTTAGCATCTATGAAGTTATCCCAGTTCTTAGACTGCATCAACCTACCAACCCTACAAGTTTCATTTAATCGGTGAGGGACACTTTCCTGTGTTTCCTTGTAAGATGCAGTAGGCTAGTTTTACCAATACAATCGTACAGTGCAATACGGCGCAATGCAGGTTAGGTATCAACCGCTCACAGTCGTTCACACGGTATGTGGATTTTCAAATCAGCTCTGATTCAGTTATATCTTGCAATACTAATTTCTTGTTCTACTTCTTTTAGTCTATGTTGCTGTATTTCCTTATTCTGTATTGCTTTCTTGACTTACAGTCAACTATCTATAGCATTTAACATTAGTCTTATTTGCATATATTTTCGCGTCCTTATTATCTAAATTACCCGTGACCACTACAATAATACTAATAGTAATTAGTAGTATATACTAGATATGCATATACAGGGTAATCCAAATTAAGTGTTCCTCATTGGTAACTTTGTTATTATTAAAGATGCAAGATTGTTTAAATTAGCAAACTTGTAGTACTTTTAACACTCTTTTAGACGGAAGAATAAAAAAAATCAGTTTCGAGTTTTGCCGAAAAATTGAAACCCCTGTATATTATTATATCATTTTCTGCTAGGACTTCAATTTTTAAGCAAAAAATCTTTTGACATTTTTTACTGGGATTAAAAATACTTGAGTTATAATGAATAAACAAAAACAGTTAAGTCAAGTGCACTTCTATGTATCTATGAAAACGACGATAAGTCTTTCTACCAAACGTCAAATGTTACTACAGTTTTATTAGTTTTTCACTCATAAGTTTCATTGTGCTAGTTATTAATTCGACCAAAAAATGATTTTTATCCATGCAGAAAAGTGTGATATGTTAGAATCTTATTTAGTGTGCAGAAAATCCTCTGGGAGGGCAAAATAACACTATACTGAATTATATCCCCTCCGAACACAACCACATGAGCAATATTTTCTGAGACTGTACCGAAAATTTAGAGGAAATGAGAGTGTTTTTGCCAAAACAAAGACAAAAAGGACCTTTACAATAAGCGAGGCCACGGAAATTGCAGTTATCGCATATTTTGAGGCCAACCGTGAGAATTCCATACTGGATATTGTCAATGAATCTGATTTGAGTCACGGTACTGTGCATAGGATTCTGAAGAAACTCAATTTCATTCCTTATAAATACAAACCAGTTCAAGTTTTTTTGCCAGGGGATGCAGAGAAAAGAATGTTTTTTTTTGCCACTGGTATCTTAACTTTTATCGCCAAAATGTAAATAACTTTCGTTATATTTTATGGACCGATGAATCGAATTTCTCAAATTCTGGAATGTACAATACAAAAAATCATCATTACTGGTCAAATGAAAATCTTCTTTTAGTACATCCAACACGCCTACAAGTCCGTTTCAGTTTTAATGTTAGGTGCGGTTTAATTGATTCAAGGATTATTGGTCCTTTCTTTTATGAGGGCACTCTAACTGGTGAAAGGTACATAGAATTTTTGACTGACATTTTGAATAATTTCTTAGACGATCTGGATCTCATAAGTAGAAGGAATCTGCATTTTCAGCAGGATGGCGCACCTACGCACAACTACAGAAGTACTCATCAACTTTTAAATACTATTTTTAACACTTCATGGATAGGAACAAATGGTCCTATTCAGTGGCCTCTCCGATCGCCAGATTTAACGCTGCTCGATTTTTTTATGGGGTTATTTAAAGACCCAGACTTATAAGCAAAGGTACGAAAACGTAAACGCCCTAAAGATTGCAGTTAGTGAAAAGATAAACCAAATAGATGATAGGACCATACTGAAGCCAGTTCGAGAAGTTCGGAAGCGCGTACAAAAATGTATTGAACAACAAGGTGGTGTTTTTGAACATCTTCTATGAAAAAATCAGTGATTTTTATTTTCTTTTAATGATAAATTTATGTATAAAATAAAGTTTATAAAACTTATTGAGCTCTTTTCGTTTATGCATCATAACTTCATTATTTTTAATCCCAGTAAAAAATTCCTTATAAGATTGTTTGCTTAAAAATTAAAGTTCTAGCAGAAAATGGTATAATATACAAAGGTTTCCATTTGAAAGAAACATATTTTTCGGAAAAACTCGAAAACGCGCTGCTCATTTGTTTTTTATTCTTCCGTCTAAAAGAGCGTTAAAAGTACTGCAAGTTTGCTAATTTAAACAATCTTGCAGCTTTAATAATAACAAAGTTACCAATGGTGAACACTTAATTTGGATTGCCCTGTATAATACTAATAATAATATTAGTGCACCTAAATTCCAAATTATTAGCTTTTGCTAACAAATTGTAAAGTTTGTAGGTGCTGATAAATTTCCAGTAAGTGATAGTGTGCCACGGTGTTCAAAATTTTATTGGTACCTTTTACTTCGCCCGTTGATTCTACGGTCCCGGTAGAGATTCTATACAATCTCTGTGATTTACTTTACTTACATAATTTGCCAATCTCGGTCCATGAAACTTATGTAGCGGAGAATTGGTGTTCTTCGAAGACGAATGATTTAGATCATCTTTGTAGAAACATGAATTGTATATTTAGTTCCAAAGCTGAGATCACAGACAACATAAGCCTTCCTGCATCCAGTTGTTTATCTGCTGAAGGTCAGAAGGTTTTCGCTTCTAGTGTAGTTGACACGTCTAGCTGCCGAGACGTGTTAACTTCCTGTACCCGTCTTCCACTCCTGAAGAAGCCATTTGTACTAGTGACAAAACGTCGAATTCTTTTTTCGTTGTTTACTTATTCTTGTTTTATTTTATTTTTTGTTTGTATATGTCATAGATATTATACATTACCATGACACAGTCAAAACTCGGAAGCCCTTACAATATATACTCGGACCATAGAACTCTTCGATATAATTTACACCGAA
>SMLS01049605.1:0-21040 GCA_004785975.1 Popillia japonica | reverse complement strand
AATAAAAGTTGTTATATTTGCGCAGGTACACATTTCTAAAATATTTTGAGATATACAGGGTGTTCAGCCTAAGCGAGACAACATAAAGTAAGCTTTTTTTTTAAATAGGACACCCTGTATATTTGTTTACCATCGAACTCAGTGTAAAATTCTGCACCTACCCCTGTGTTTTCTTTTCCCATAAATTGTGACGTTGCCAAGTTGAAGCGAAAAATATTAAGATTTCACGAAAATTGGTGCGCTATAAATGCTGCCTAGTAACCGTTATTAGTGATAAGCAAGTAAACTTATTTGGTAAGTACGAAGGTAAAGGATGGCTGAAATGTTTGAATCTAGTAGAAGTTTCGTTTGGGGTTCGGGGTGTTTTTTAGATACGCATTAATTCGGGAGATTTCAATTAACAAAAACTTCATTTTTTTAAATGGAACACCCAGTATACTATTATACCATCTTATAAAACTATTTAATCCCTTCAAATTATGTCTCTATAATGTACTCTCTAAAATTGACCTTATTTACTATTTGAATATACTGATTTCTTTGCATTTAACAATATTATTATACATTAATTCTATGATTTTAACTCCTTTCTCTAACTCTACTTTCCAAACTAATATAAAAATCATCTTTCCCGTGCACTTGGAAGATAAGTAAGATAGTGCCAGTGTTCAAAAGCGGCAATCTGGCAGATGTCACTAATTACAGACCTATAAGTATTTTACCTAACTTTGCAAAATATTTTGAACAGATTTTTTATCAAGAAATATATTGTAAATGTAAGCCTTACTTGTCAACCAATCAACATGGATTTGGATCTGGCAGATCAACTGTGACGAACTTAGCCTGCATCATCCAGCGAATTTCTATAGCGTTAGACCAACGTCAACAAGTGAATCTGATCTATACACATTTCTCGAAAGCGTTTGATCGCATAGATCCTGGCATACTTTCATCGAAACTGGATGCTATGGGGTTCTCTTCTTCGTTTCTGAAATTGTTTTCGTCCTACCTTAGTAATAGGAATGGGTACGTCGTTTATAATGGTTTTTGGTCTGATAACTTTGAAATTTGGTCAGCTGTTCCACACGGTTCACACCTTGAACCACAAAATTTCAATATATATCTTAATGAGCTACTTCGTAGGCTAATACGTGACTAGTCGGCGTACGGAGATGATCTCAGGATCTATAGCACTATCAACAGGCAGCATTAAACTGCAAACAATTTTTTTAGTAATGAACGAAAATGCTCTACACCTATTACTTTCAGTTACAACATTGGTATCATTGGTGGTGAGATTCAAGCGAAAAGAAGCATAAAGTTAGGGACTTTGATGTGCTTTTTGACTCTGCTCTAACTTTCTCTGAACATATCTCTTCTGTATGCAGTGAGCTTCTAAGTCTCTAAGTTTTTTGATACGGTTCCCTCATAACTTTGGTCGTACTTTAGCTATGAAAACTTTATATTTCGCTCTAATGCAAAGCAAAAAGCAATATGCCCCTTTGATTTGGTATACACGCTATACTTATCAAATATTCTCCATTGAGCGCGTGCAAAATACTTCTCGTATAGGATATCTGCTCACTACCCTCAACGAGGTTCCAATTAAATATCGTTACTGGAACAACGTGGTTTCTTATCCTTAGAAGATCGTCGCAATAAACATAGTGCAAAATTTTTGGCCAATTTATTAGCAAATAGGATAGATTCACCAGCTTTGCTTTGTGGCACCGAGAAATACTGCGATGTCAAGTCCTCGAGCCAAAACTAATACCTTGCTTTTATAAAGATGTTAGTAGGTCTTTCATATGACTAATAGCTATAAATAGTCATATTCTTGGCTCATGATTATGCTAGAATTCAATAAATTCTCTTTGTTGTTACATTTTATTTGTACATTTATATATAATACTACTTCACTTAAATTGTAAAAGTATGTCCTGTAATTAGTCGTTGCTGTTGGACAAGTATGAAAACTAATTATTATGATAATTATTCGTCAGAATGTTACGTCATCGTATTTAATTGCCGCATTTTTTTCTAATTTCAATTATTTTATTTTTGCATTCATTAGAATTGTTCGGGCAGTGATAGCATAAACACAAGCAGTAATCACATTGTAATGCATCTTCTGATTCTATTAACATTGTAGCCATAATACGGTTAAATTCATACTAAATATTGAGTTACGTTTCCATCAACTGTAATAAACTCCAATTAAGAAATGAAATAAACCAACCGTGCAGTTAGTAGATATTAATAATTGCTATAATACCGATGTCAATTAGTGTAATCCGTAGCATCGCGTTTTATTTCGAAATTTAATTACATATACCATATAATATCCTGATGCGAGCATTCTCCCAAAATATGCTGGAGATTATAGACAATTTATTTTATCCTTATTCACATTCACGCTTACGAGAAACAATTGACGTACGCATGTGCCTGTGATACCTAATGCTACCAGTGATATTACGTAGCAACAGACAGTGTAAATGTCAAACTGTAAGTTGATACAAAAGCAAATGGGATTCGGAGAGATTGCGGGCGTAGGAAATATATAAGCAGTGATTCTCTAAATTTACGTTGTTATGGTAATCAAAACATATTAACTTGTCTAATATAAGGGTATACATGTGCTCAGTTTGCCACCTATTACCTTAGTTAGAAGTTACTAGTCGCTAATTCTATATCAGCCAAATTACAACGTAAATATCTACATTGCATAGTATTACCTTACATGCTCTACAATTATTGAATACAGTGTACTCTTACACACTAATTAATCTAGTTGTATAAAATCTTTGTATCATGTAAACAATATGCCCCTTAAAGAGAACGTTTGGGATGCTGTATCGCTAACTACATTTTTTTACTATCATTGGAATCATTTATTGGTAGAACACGTCTACAACAAGCCATTTCTTTAAGTGTTCCGCAACTTTAAGGAAAACCCAATCACATTTTTTCTCATCTTTCGAAGCGGCTAACTTTTCAAGAACAAACCTAAGAACTTTTAGTTACACGAAGGACCTCCTTTAATTTTTGACAAGATCACCGTCTAAAACCTTTCGCACTTATCTGAAAACATTCTCTCTTCGAAACTATGGGTCAGCGCCCCAACTATAGTCGCACTAAATTGTATATTGCACGTCCATTGGAATGTGTTGAAATCGAGTATGTTATAATAATAAATAAAATTATGACCTCAAGAAATATCTTAAAATATATTCCGTATTTTCCTCCATAGAAATAAAACTATGTCACTGTTTAGTTATAATAATATAAATAGTAATGCTGAAGGTATACCACAAGTAATAGTATCAATTATTACATAAACAAGCAAAATATTAAACGAATACTTTGCGAGTATGTATGTACATATGTATGTACAGTAATACTCCCTCAACAAACTATAAAATGTCTTTATTTCAAGTTTACTACTATAGTCGAGGCAAGATAAATATCGATGCACGTCACCGACTGTTAATGACATAAAATATAGCGCGGTTGCAAAACTTAACAATAACATATGATTGGTATTACTTGTCACTGAATATGTTGAATATTAGGTTATGTTTTTCGACGTTCTCAATATGAATACGGTATTAAGGTTATGTACATAAATCAAAATAAATATTGTTATGAGTAACGTAATAAGAAGCAAATAATCAAAATTAATTTATGGTATAAAGTATTTGTGAAGTAAATAAAATATTACGAGATGTATTATCAAATATCACCATTACAATACAACTATTATGTAGGTACGCTATGATATCATGAAATAGACTTACATATCTACGTAGCTCAATTTCACCATATATAACATCAAGCATATATTTCTGTAACGTAACATTTATTTTTATATTATCATAAAGACACTGAGTTTCCTATTTTATGAATAACTGCTCAATCTCTTTTATCACTGATATTGCACTAACAAAAGATATACTAATATTCAAAGCTGCGGCAACACGCTAAAATTACATAAATTATTACTCCTTGAATATTATTTTTATGAAAATACATCACTTACTTCCTTTACTACTGCTTCAAAAGGTATCAAAGGTTGTCCGTGCATACGAATACTACATATCACGTTCTTGTTCACAGAACGTTATTAACACTGCAACCATCTCTTTAGCCTACCTCCGCAAGTACTTCGGCATTTTAAGAGAAACTAGGATAACCTCAACGAACGGCACAAACACAAGATAGATGTCATACTGTTTAATAACAAACAAAGTGACAACGATGTAATTTAATAGCAATAGTTGAGAAGGAATTTGCTTTTTGTAAATTGATAATACCGTTTTAAAATAATGAATTATTTATTTAAAGTGATCCTGTACGTCAAAGTGGAGTCATTTCAATCATTTATGTTTTAAATTATTAATTATTAAATGTACTTTACATATATTTTAGACCATGGTAAATACGTATTTGAAAGTTGGTAATATGACGTCATAATACGACATCAATGACGTGCATCGATATTTATCTTGCCTCGACTATAGATATTCAAAGCTGTAGTCCTAGCGCCATACAATTTGCTCTATCTGTAGTTGAAATTTCTCTTTCGCATTATTTATGCTTTCCATTTCTAGTAACTGATTTCATTTCATTGTTTATTTAAGAAGTCACGGAAAATGCATGCTGATGCACTTTATGACTATTTTCCTTTGTCCTATATTCTAAATTGGTATACATATATCGGTATATTACATGTATGTAATATACATACCGCAAACTAGGTTACAATATAGTCCTTTTATGTGCGACTAGGATTGACAATTTTATGTCGCCGTTATTCAACATTTACAGCGAAGTTTGAAAGAAGCTTTTTCTACTAAAGTTGGATATATCGTGTGCGATATGATTGCGTACTGTTAAGATATCATGTTTAAGGGCTGCGTAGATATACAGACTGATTCAAATTAAGTGTGCACTATTGCTATCTGTTATTATTAATTCTTGAAAGTAGGTCAAAATATCAAAGTATTAATGTTTTTAACGCTGATTAACAAGCAATTCATGAAAAATATATTGAGCAAGGTATTTTCCAGAAATTTATAATTTTTTAAAATTATACATATTTCTAAAAATGTTGAATGCTAACTTTCTTTGTAGTATAAAGGTTTCAATTATACATTATTGTCCTAAAAGGAATAATAAAGTAGTTATGGTGGATTTTAGTTGATGTCAAATATATGTAGGTACATATTCGTTCTGTAAAATCAAGGCTTCTTTCACTTGAAACAGAACAAAATAGTATGCCCTTTGTGATTATGGATAATGTATCGAGTAAGTATAAATTTTTCGCACGTTTAGTTACTAAAAACAGTTTTCAGTGCTTAGCGTTTGAAAGTATTTCAGCATGGTATTTCCACATTTGGAAACATGCATGTTGGAAGCATACATTGTATGTCGTAAAAATTCCATAACAACAAATATGATATTGAACACTTTAAGGCACTTTTACGGCGGCATCCAGATCGACGTTGCTTTCGAAAACTTTACAATCAGTGTAGACTACATGATTGCTTATTTAGAAAGAAGACAGCAAAGAAAAATATCATCATCAACGAAAAACTAGAAATTACAATGTTAGCATGTTTTGAAGGCCATCACGAATTTCTCATCAGTGATGCTACTAAGGAATTGGGATTAAGTTATTCATCAGTTCAAAGAATTTTGAAAAAGCATTATCCCTTTTAACAAACTGTAGTGGAGAGCAAAATGTTCATTGAAACTTTTATTAAGTAGCAAAAAATGATGCCCACTTGTAAATAAAAATTAAAAAAAAAATCAATAAACACGTCAGCAATTGTTATATTAATGCGCAGTACGAAACATCGTAAGATTTCGTTCATAATAATAATAATAATAATAATAAGCGCCTGATTTTGTGTTTTTTACACACGTTCTTTATAGGTGCTTTGGAATATCTAACAACTGTCAACAAACTGAGATGTTACATCAGTATGTTTGCAATAATTTGAGAAATGCCAGTAAAACTGAGTATTGACGATAAAATTGAAATTGTTTTTATTGTTGGAGAAAATTATAAAACATGTAGAAAAGTAGCAGAAAATTTTAATAATCAACACCCCGATGAAATAATACATTTCACAACTGTCAGATATGTAATAAATAGATTCAAGAGTTCTGGGGGCGTTGAAAATATAATTTAGAAAAAAACATCAAGCATGGATTCGAAATGAAGATATTGAAACTGACGTGACGATATCGGTCGTGGAAAGTCAACTTCACTACCGTTTGAATGTATTTTAGTGTCCCTCCAAAACAGAATTTTAATTTTCCCTGTATTCTAGCCAATCTTTTCGAAATTTTGTACTTAATTATTGATCTATAAGTCATGCAGAGATTTTTATCGATTTTTTTTTTGTGAAATATAAGATAAACTTTTTGTCCATTTGTATAAAACTTTTTGGACACACTGTATATAGTTTCTTTTATGTTCTTATTTCGTCGTCTAAAAATGCGTCTTTTGTCATATAAAAAAGTCGCTCAATCAATATGATATATTTATTTTTAGAATTACACTATGGACATAGTTGATTGCGGGAATAATTTTTGAAGCTATCAACAATCAACAAAGGTGGCATTCTATTATAATACATATATGTATAAGCTGGATTTTAAAATTGTATTGAAGGCGATTGAGGGCATTGCTACCGCGTAGGCGGACGACGTACTGTATAACTGCTGAAAACGAACACAGCGTTCTACCTGAACAGGTGTACACAATCGATCGGTTTTCCTGGCGCCAAGATGGCTGCAATTGTCTCTAACTGGGACTGGGGCGCAGCGAGGCGGTGTTCGTATTCCGTATACGTGAGGACGGCGGGCCTGTAAATAATGGAAAAGCAACACCTGTTTATTCTTTCGCGACCGGTTGGCGACAGCCTGCTCATTTCACTGGCAGCGGACCGCTTTAATTTTTAAAATCGTTTCCGCGAGGACGTCCATAATAAATTTACAATAGACGCGCTACTAACACTGGAAATATGGCTGTTATCCAATTCATTCACATATCTAGGTACTATTCCGGCAATATTTGCTAACGAAGTAACGCATTGTCAGAACAAACGAAGAGTTAGCGAAGCCAGAGAAGTTATATTTTACGAGTGAAAATAGTAGAAATTACGAGACAAAATGTAAAAAGCAAAAGAAAATGTTAGATTATTCATCTTTATGTTCAATATTTTTGACTTAAAACAAAATTATTATCCGGGAACAACACAAAGAGACATATAGGTGCATTCCTCAAACCGATTTGTGATGGTGAGGAAGTGCTTAACGTTAAACATGATTCTGGTGTTAGTACCCACATTTTGTTCAAGAAACACATTTTCACAACCTAAAATCTGTGGTATCTTCTTTTTAAATAATGGTGTTGCAGACCATATCAATCGATGAATATGTCATGGTGGTCCATTGTTTGATCACCGCTATATCTGGATCTTAATCCTTGGATCCCAAGTCAATAAGATTGAAAGTATATTTGTGGACAAAGAAATCGCTCCGAGTGCGATTGGCATATGGTGTAGAGGGCATACATGGTGCTTTTGACATTCATTTAAATCAGTCAGTTTTGAAAATACAGCGGAGACTATAAACATTGAACCTGCCGTCGGTAGACGGATCGAATCACTTATCAAACACAAAGTAATATCTGTAAACATAGGAAACTACCGCAAAACTAGTACACATGAAGGAATAGATGAGTACTCTGACCTTTACTGTAGTAACTGGTCGTAGACAAAATGCCGGATAGGTTTTTGAGGTATAAAGACATACCCGATCAACTCGTATCCAGTCTATCGTGAAACAAGTATAGTCGTGATGTCTTGGAGAGCTATGATACCATTGACCTCTGTATAGAAGTAAAATATTTAGGTATTTTCCTAGATCAGAAGCTTACTCAACACTCACTTCTAAAAGATGCGGCCTCTTTGGCAAAAATTTGGTGTTTGAAGCCTAAGATAATGCTCTTAACTTGCCTGGCTATAGTCACACCCATGGTTACATATGCTTCACTAGTATAGGAGTCGAAAAATAAAGAAAAGCAAGAACAAGACTTGGTGCAAAATAATACAGTGGTTCATTTGCGAAGGCATTGCAGTGACAAGTTGAACCTGTTGAACCGTAGTGATGAAAGCCCTGATCGATTTCAATTCTCTGCACCTACAAGTGCTTGAACGAAACACAGTCTTGAGACCAGGAAACTTTTAGGCCTCAAATCAGCACGTTAGGAGGTAAAAACTAATATTCACAACTACAACTGCAAATGAAAGCTCAGACAGACTATTATATTGTGCATCGCACAAGGAAGTGGTCGTATAGGGTAGCTTTACTAATTGCAGAATTATGCTTTGTTTAAAATAAATCACATTTCTTTTACGCCTATAATAATTTGCTTTAGCTTCAAACTACGATATCAAGAACCGTGAAGTATTCGGCGCCAGTATATGGTTTAGTGCGATTACATATGTTTACATATTCTATTATACAGACTGTGGCCGCAAATTATGCTTAACAGTGTACATAGAAATAAATGTGTTCCAATTTACAGCAGACTGTTAGTTTTTTTTATTAATTTAATCTCTCTTGACTCCACAGAAACAACAAAAAATCTTCAAAACACATTTAAATATACATAAGTCTCCTCATAAAAGCGAACTTATTCATAGAAAGAGTGAACCTGTTCGTTAATGTAATATTTTGTAAAAAAGAGAGAGGAAAATTAAATCGTACCGCTTAAACTTAAATTCCGCTTTAATTTTTCATAATTATTCTAACCAAATGCCGGTTGTTCTACTGATTTTATACCTCATTCTTCCTTCGGCGAGGCGCTATATTTCTTGCGTCGGCATATTAAACAGAACGGATGAGAATTTACGGCATCCCTTAATTATTATTAAGAGAAATAAAGGCTTCGCAGTGTGCAACGTTGGCGGGAGTTTACGACTCTTTTAAAAAATATCGCGCGATTATTTAGTCTTTCCTAACAATACAGACGGATACCCGTTTACCTTGTTTAATTAGGGCGGTGTGGATAAAATCTGGAAGATGGGAGTGAATAAAATTTTCTTATTTTAGGTAGATATATTGTGAAGCGAAATTCGGGTGAGATGTAGAATGCCAATTACGTAGATGTTTATGTTTTAATAGTGGAGTATTTGTGTTCGCTTCATTACAATTTGTTGTGTCAGAATTTTTGCATTACGTCCTGAAAATGTAATTATGGTATACAGACAACCCTCCTATAACATGGCATTCCTTTCATATTTAATCTAAACATGAAAGTGAAATTTGGAGTTCAGACTCAAATATGTTCCAATAAACATTATTATCAATTTTCTCAAAGCAATACCTTTAACCTTATCTTCTTTAAAACATGAAATTAGAATACCAAATGTAAATACCCAAAGAATGTCTTACAATTAGTCACAGCGGTGTGGCCGACTAAGCCTAACTACATACATTGACGAATGCGTTTGAAACTAGAACACAATAAACATAAAAAAGAAAAGGAAAAGAAAGGGAAATTACCGATTTTCCTATTTTCTTCTTTGAACCGAGCCTTTACCTTCCTTAAAGCTCTTGTTTCCTTCTCTATTACAAGAAAGTCTTTGCCCAGAATATACATCAACACAACTGATTTATTTTGACTGTTTCTATTTACCTATTCAAATTCTAAACGTAGCTTGCAATAAATATCTTATTAGTTTAGTGCTTAATACAGCATTCGCTAGTAGTTGTAGCAAAATTACAAGATTTGTCGTTTAGTTTATTTCATAATAATCTGATTTCTATTTGCATGTGCAAAATGTAGATTGGTTACTGTAGAATGTTTATCATCACTAAAACATTTATATGATTGTCCTGCAACATCTGACTATTTTCCTACAACAAAATCGTCAAAGTATGAAGTATATTGAAAAGTAAGTTGATACACTGTCTCAATATGCTTCTCCAAAACTGTACCAACTTACCCCAGGCAGTGTTAGCTGTCAGCCTGTAACACTAACAAGGGAAGATCCCGAACCCGGAAATTAAAAAAAATTGAAACTCTGGGGATATATAGAGCATACCTAGGTATGCTACACGCAATTTTTTTTGTGCCGACATTCACTTTTAAGGGGTGAAAACCCCCATTGAAAATTAGCGAATTTTCAGTTTTCTTCATATAACTTCCGTAAAAGAAGAGATAGAAGATAGGTATAAATGCAATAGTTGCAGGATATATCAGTCTTTCAAAATGCGTGACTACCATATATACAGGGTGTTCCTTTAATCCGTATACTGCAGTTGTTTTTGTAACAATAAAAAGAAAAGTTTTAGATATAACTTGTGGGACTTTTAATTCTGCTTAAAACTATATAGGGTGTTCTAATATACAGGGTGTTCTAAAAGTAAAAATTAACATATCCGTGGTTCTATCTAACAGAACTTCGTATAATATGTTATAATATATATGTATATATATTATTGAATACTTATTGCAAGCAATGGTCTTCAACCGGCAAGTTAAAAAAACAATGAAATTTGAAAAGCTGTAAAACATGGATGTGCAAGAAGCATCTTTGCTACAAAGTTCATGTATGTAATTTACTGTGTATCTCAGCAGTACTGGTAATAAATCTCTGTAGATAAGACATGATGATTTTTGATAATATCATCCAAAGTGCAAAATAGAATACATTATATGTAGGTATGTGTATACATATCTATGACGCGATTTATTCATTTCATTTAATCACTAGCTATTGTAAGGGGAAGAAAGTTTAGTTTTTAGGCTAAAGTTATACCTTAATCGATTCTATTAAGGGATAACAAATTTATCAATAGTTTTAACATTTTAAGAACAATACAAATATTGGTAAGTACATTAAGACAATTAATATGTGAGTAGTTATGAAGTATGTATGTATATGTATATAGGACATCTCTATAGATAATCCTTTGCATCTTTACGCCATATCTATTACGTAGTGAAGGACTGGCTTATGAACAATTATTCTCTGTGGTGAATGAAATTCTTCAAAGAAATGTTTAAAACATAGAAATTCGTTGCACCACGCACATCGCGTGATAGCCTGGGCACCGCATATGGAACAACTAGCAGCATGCACAAAGTCCTATTGTCTAAAAGCAAAATCTACCGGATTTTCGAACTTATTTGGGTTTTGAGCGATGTATCCGCTTTTATACCAATCATAAGCAAAAACATCGTGATATTTTGGTGCCGAAAGTTGGTTGTGAATTAGAGACGGAAATTTGATAACATTATTGCGTTCATGCAATACAATATCATAACCAAACAGTAGCACAAGATCGGAAATTTTCTTACAACATTTTTCCATATGCGGAAACCATATACATCTAGTGGTCGTATCATTGCCATAGTTTTTTTCGGTATTGTCAATATTATAACATTGTTTGATATACTCTTTTGCAATGTAGCAGGACAATGGCCAGTCCAAGAGTCCTAGAATAACACGCTCTGAGCTCCTACGTTTGGCAAATACACACGAGTGAGCCACTCATTAAACAGTTCTCTTGTAAATTTTCCGACGTTGAAGCCCTTACATAAAAATTCACTGGCTGAATAAAAGATTCTGTTACACGCGGACCGAAACTACCACTTTGTTCTTTCATAACGATAAATACAATACCCAGAAGCGGATATTGTAGGAAGTATGGTATAACTATGTGTTGTTGCGGATATAGACTGCACAACTGCTGTCACAGTTTTTGATCCTTGCACAGCTAAAGTGCGACCAGAGTGAAGCTCTGGGTTAAAACCACTTTCATCAGCATTGAATGTATTATCTTCTGCGACTTGTTTTATGTGATCTTTTGCAGTGCTAACAAATGTTGAAGTGATTTCATTTAGCGTTTCGGAATCTGTACTATTGCGTAAGAAATTTATTTATTTTTCTTGAAATTATTCTATACTTTCTTAAAATTCCAGATCCAATGCCGAGACCCCTTAAAGTTCCCTAAAACTTGCGAGATTGAGATCATTCCTTGCAATAAGTATTCAATAATATATGTACATACATACATATACATATGTATGTTGTAACATTATATGTTCTGCTAGATAGAACCAAGAATATGTTAATTTTTAGTTTCGAAACACCCTGTATATTAGAACACTGTATATGGTTCTAAGCAGAATAAAAAGTCCCACAAATTATATCTAAAACTTTTCTTCGTATTGTAACAAAAACAACTGCAGTATAAGCGTATGGCTTAACGGAACACCCTGTATATATGATAGTCACGCATTTCGAAAGGCCTTGATATATCCTGCAACTTTTGCATTTACACCTACCTTCTATCTCTTGTTTTACGGAAGTTATATGAAGAAAACTGAAAAGCCGCTAATTTTCAATGGGGGTTTTCACCCGTTAAAAGTGAATGTCGGCACAAAAAAAAATTGCATGTTGCATACCTAGGTATGATCTATATATCCCCAGAGTTTCAATTTTTTTTGAATTTCCGGGTTCGGGTACTTCCCTTGTAAGTGCGGTACTCAAACAGTCACTATTATTATTTCAAAGCAATTAGAACTATTTGCACTTTTGTGAGATGAGAGTTGCTGCAGTTGTTGCTACTTTTTCACTGTTTCACCTATCCTCACCTCCCCCTTGTACTTGAGGTTGAAGTTTATTCGAGATTATATATTGTGGCTGTTAATATAAATGGGCGAAAATAACGAAAAAGAAAACGAAACAAATTCTTCGAAATCTTACCAAGAGTATATCTGTATACCGGGATAGGGCGACGAATGAAGGATCGTTCCGAAGTTTATCTGGCGTTCCTGACATATTCAAAAGTAATTTTTCATGTGACTTTTGAAAGTTTGTTCGCATGAAGATTTCCTGGTATACTCACTTCTTAAATAACGCTCCGACCGGTTCGTTCGTTTTTCGTCTTTTTCTAACGATGTTCGAGTTTCTCTTCGACATAGTATATACGGCTCGCGGACAAAGCTCGAAATTAAATTACCTTTCTGGGATAAAAAAGGTAAAAGAAAATGAGGGAAGAAAACTGGAAGAGCAGTGAGGGTGTAGAGGACGTTAAAGGAAAGTGTGTCTGGTGCCTTCTTAATTGCGAATAAATGTTGCAAAGAACAACGGATAAGTTCAATTAGACGAAATTGAGTTTGAAAAAATAATTATATGATACCTTTAGGTACATTTCTAAACAAGAAATTGAATGCGTCGATATAGATAAGGAATATTATCGCAGCTTTCACAGAATACTAATAATTTTAGAATGTATGTATGTGCGGTGCTGGGGTGATAATCCACTGCGACCTAAAAGATCTACTGTGTCCCCCGTTCTCGCTGTGTTTACAGCTGGCCTATTAGTCCGATTCCTTTTAGGAAGTGCAGGATATCGGAAGGCCTCAGATTAAGTAGTTCTCCCTCTTCAATTTCATGTTCTCCTAGGTACAAGGCCCTTGAGTTGCACAGTGCAGAGCAGTTTGAGAGTAGATGAATGGATGATTCATCCTCTTGCCTACAGCATCGGCATTCGGCATCTTTTGTTATTCCGAGCCTACTTAGGTGTCCGTTCAGTTTGCAGTGGCCTGAGAGGATGCCTGTCAATATGCGAATATTGGTTTTGCTGAGCTTGATGCATTCTGAGGATCTCTTTTGGTTGTGTGTTCCCAGAAGAGTTTTAGCTTGCCTCATCCCGTGGAGATTCTCCCAGTGTTTGGATTTTCTTTGCTCTACTTCACTTTTGAGCTTCGCCAGTATTACACTTACTTATTATTTTTATTTATTTATTACGTTACTTATCCTGCAAAAAGGTTCAGGCCCCACAAAAGGTGTTCTGGCTCCCTTCTTAGCAAGGTTATGTGTTATTTCATTCCCTTTCACTCCGGTGTGTGCCGGAACCCATAACAGGGTCACCGTATTTCTTTTGCCTAGCTCGTTGAGTTTGCACTCCCAAACCATTTTGGAGCTGATAACTTTGGAGTTCAGCGCCCTAATGGCTGCTTGACTATCAGACATTATGATAATCTCTTGCTTTTCATAGCTTCTATCGATGTTGAACTGGACGCATCTTTCAATGTCGTGTATTCCTGCCTGGAAGATACTTGGGTACATCCCCAAGCTCTCGGAATATTTGGTTCTAGGCCCATATATCCCTATTCTAGTTCCCTCTGCCGTTTTGGAGCCATCAGTATACCATTTGATAGCGTTACTATTAAGTTTCGAAACAGTGATTTTGTCCCATTCACTTCTGGTACTAAGCTTTTTGGTGAATCTTTTCACAAAACTGAACCTCATTGGAAAATCATCTCGGGGCATGTCCCAGGTTTCGTCGACATCAGGAGACCGAGGCGTATGCCTAGCTAATCCTTCCCCGCTCATTCTACGTGTGGTCCTTTTCGCTGTGCTCTCCAACAAGTTGTGGAGAGGAGCTAGGTTTAATACCACGTCAATGGCCGTTGTGGGACAGGTTTTCATTGCCCCAGTTATGCATACACATGCTAGTCTTTTCACTTTGGCAAGATTAGCCCTCGCACTGGTCAGGTTAGTTCTTTTGCTCCAAGCCACTGCTCCATAAGTGACCATTGGTCCCACTACTGCAGTATACATCCAGAGCAGTATTTTTGGGTTACATCCCCAATTATTTCCTGCAAGGTTTCTACAGACGCCTTTTTTGCCTTGTTTGATACTTCAAGCACATGCTTGTTCCACGAAAGATTGCTGTCTAGCGTGAGCCCTACATATTTCACCTCCTTCTTCCAATCTATCTCTTGCCCATTGATCCTTATGGTTTTGAGACTTGATTTCCTTTTTCTTGTGAATGCTATAAGAGTGGTCTTAGTGGGGTTTATGCTTAGAATAATTTTAGTAAGTAACTAACAACTTATCAGCCATATCAGGAGATATGGTGACATATTTACCAATTCCACACTAACGGTATCGTTTAACGTTATGTTGAATATTTTATTGCATAATTCAATTTGCTATATATCTACATATGTAGATTTCTAGATAACGTGAATTTAAAATAGCTTTGTGAATACTATATTTTATTGTTATGAAAAATTATTTCAATGTAAGATCTTTAATTTTCACAACCTTATAGACGTAAATCAATCATAAACGAAATAATTGTACGCAAAGCAAAATTGCTTCTAAATCAAGTTGGAAATGCTATACGCCTTTGCAGCAGAGCCAGAATCTTTGTTCAGTTGGTCTAAAATTTGTCAAGCTAAATCGAATGAACAACATATTCATCTGGATAGGGTTGAAGAAAAAATATGCGTGGAACTGTACTGCGACAAATTGTATTCGCATCATTCTTTTTTGTAATTAATTAGAACCAACCAGATAGCTACAATAAAGTCCATAATTATTCCCGCATCCGATTCTAATTCTGGCGAGTGGAAAATTTACCGGTTGACCGTTAATCGCCAATGCATTGTCGTTACCGTATCGCTGAAAACGCCTGCTAAATCGTAAATATAGAACAGGGACGAATAGCCGCGTGAGAGAAATTCAGGAAAGCGGTCAATCGGAAAAAGTAAGATGGGAACTTTCGATGAAACGATATCGAACGGATAGAATAGGTGGATCCTCTCTTCGTTCCGTTTTGATCATTCGGAGCCGTAATCGAACTATACCGGATTTACGGACGGCAAAACATTATGTCAGCGGTAATCGGGCATTCCGACGATCAGTACGATCCGCAGGCCGTGTTGGTGGCGGTCGTTGCGGTTGGCTTATGGGCACAAACACACGCACACATCGACACATGTACACGCGGAAAAGGCAAAGTTCGGACAGACACAAACACATGGAACGGACGGAGTCAGTGGCACACGCGGGTCGATAAAGCTCTTTGTGTGGAACCGTTAGTAATTCACCAATGGCAACTGATTAATCAATCAATGGACGGCGATATTCAATAAACAAATCTAATCTTCCCCTTTTTCAAATTTGAGTACATTTTGTAAAGTTTCTGTTTAATTTAGCTTCTTTTTCACATGAAATATTAAAATGTTGTTTGATATGAAGTAAGGGTTACAGAAAAGTTGTTGTATTACAAGTCATAAGAGTTTCGAGCTCTAATGACTACATCCATAGTTTTCTACAACAGATCACACACTTCATGACAAGATGGTACCGAGATCTTTAATCGAAATAACATTTTGAGGACCACACTAGCGGTGATTTATCTTTTCCCCAATTTTTTATATGTAAAAAAATGATTGTAGGTGTCGGAAGTCATTATAGAATTTGGTTTTTCATCATCTAAGACAGTTTCGAAATCTTTTGATTTCTTTGATTGTTTTATGTATGAAACTAGAATTAAGCTATTTGAATTTAGTTAGTCGTACTAACTATACTTTTTTCTGTTAGTGGTTCTGTAGTTAGCTTTTCGTCCACATACCGTCGAATCATCACTACTATCCCACATAATCATAAATAGAAGATTTGGTATCAATTAACTCAGGGCCGGTAAAATCTCCATAGTACCTGAACCATTCGATATCTATCTTGCTATGGCCACTGTGCACTAGGCTTGACCTAGCACACATATTCTGAAGTCTTCTGTTTTAACTAAGGCCGAATTTATAGATCACTGATCTTTATCACTCCTACAGCAGATCTACTCCCCAACTCAAAAATTTTTTTTGGCAAATGCCATCGCATATTCGCCCAAAAATGGAAAATTCAGATTTTCTTGGAACTGAAACTTACTCACAAACCAGAATTTCAAAACGAATCTGCACAACACCTAGATTTACAAATTGTTGAGCCTTCTTAATGGTCACGTAGCTGTTTTTTACCAAATTAGGCCACCGTTAATATAATGTCAGTATAGTATTAAGCGTCAATTCACAGTACTAAAGGTGAAAAGACCCAGGCCGTCTCCGTCCGATTATATTTTCGTGAAAATCTCACCAAAACGCATTTTTCCGTGTTGATAGAAAGCTCATTTGCAAATCTTGCGTACTTACTGTAATCCTGAGCAAACCACTCATTATTGGCAGTAATGTAAATGGCAGTGTCACAAAGATAAATTCACAATCTGGTGAATTTAGGTTGCGCAATTGGTGTATAAGATGAATGCTCTAGCCACTGAAAGAGGTTAATAGAAAAATTCTGTTTTACAGATAGAATGTGTCAATAATCAAAGAATCGATACTGCACCCAGTTGAGCACATAGACGAAATCTAAAAATGTAGCATCTATTGAATGGTTCGGCTTGAGTCTTTAAACCTCCTCTGTAAATCAGAAAAGTGTGAAATTCTACCAAAAAATCTTGTCGTATCCAAATATGTAAGCAATCTTTATTGCGCTTGTAGAACATGATAATATTCATAGGGTTTCGAAGCCACAGAAGGCACAAGGACGTCTTAGGAGGAGGACGACCTTTGTTACAATTCAGACAACAACCTCACTTGTTCTTTTTCCACCTTCTAAATAAAACTTATACACACAGTTGTGGATAATAATTTGCTTAACTGTGCAGATGGTACAAATGCTACATATGAAAGCACATCAGGGTAACGGAGACATTTTGATAGACATAAAATAAACGTGCTTATAATAAACGACAATACAATTCAAAATATACAAACCACGAATTGCAAAAAAATTGTTACTATTATAATGTGGAAAGCAACTTCTACAACAACAATTAAATTTTGCTAACATCATTGGGTAAGATGGAAAAAGCAAAAAGTGTTTTATTAGGCAACAGATTTAAGAAAACATAATCGTAAATCACTCACTGTCTTACGAAAACACAAACAACCACTTTTCATTACAAATAAACGAAATTCCCGATTCATTTCCTTATCTTACGCTTTCAGAATTTCACGGTCATGATCATTTAGTCCCCAAATTATACACTAATCTCCTGCTAAATTGATGAGGGGTACTGTAGACCTATTTCCCTTAAGCTCGAATCGTCGCCTTGTTTTGTGTGTTACGATTTCCTTTCCCTGTCGGTGCCATATCCTTGCTGCAGAGCCAGAGCCGACAAATTCCACACGCACACATACACAGAACGGGTTACCGTTTCTCTCTGCTACTACTAGCAGTTCGTTGTCGGCCGATCAATGGGAAAGAGGTCGTTTTTACCGCATACAGAAGCCATCTCCTGTCACCTCAAGGCATCCGAAATGCCGTGTTTAACCACACGTCTCAATTTGAAAAACTTGTGGAAAGAATTTGCCGACACTGCATGCTTAACATTCTACTATTCTTCTCGGTAGATTTTATTTTTGGAACTGGGATTGCTTGTTTATATGTTTAGCGGTTCATTGCAATAAACGCTTAGATCAGTTAGAAGTTAGTCGTATTAGAGTTTAGAAATGCATGAAATGTGTTTCTAAAAATAGCCGTTCGTGTTGACAAGATGAAACGTTATAATATAATTCTTTATATTAATTGACTAAATTAATGTGGTATAACCTGAATATTCTATCTTTGTCGGTATACTAATGAATAGCAATGAATGCCAATTCCTAAGTTTTACTGTTTAGATAGATTAAAGCAACGAAGAGGAAGCTAATGCTAGAGTAATGTACTAACTAAACAACAATGCTGTAAAATACGCTGCTAGAATACTAGCAAAAGAGCACATGTAATAAGCAAATTACAACGCAATTTTGGTAAAAAGACACATTACACTTTTAGTTGCCGATTCAGCAGATATTGGGCTATAGACCCCTCTGAGACTGCTAAATTTAATAATTTTTGTCTTGCACATTTGAAACGCAAAGTTCAACTTCATATCCATGGATTGCCTCTATAAAATCCACAAACCGAATACACTATTGCACAAAACAACAATCAAAATACAATATTCTAAACATATTTAGTAGATATAGTTAATATACACCTAAACCCAATTGTTGAAATGCACTGGACCTGACTGAATACTACCTTCTAGATCCCGCAATACTTCATGAAATAACCGGAACAACTTCTACGAAATTTAGCTTGTGCATTAGTTATGAGAACTATACACCGTGAATAGAAAGTATACCACCTAAGTTTAGTGTATCTACGTGTTTCAGAGAAACTTTCGCCATTATATTAAAATAATATATGTGATAAAACTAGACGCACACAATATTGCATGTTTTGACAATAAAGTATACTATACATTCTCCGAAGCTTGCGTTTCATAAAAGCAAAACTACAAATTTTATCTAGAAATAATAATATATTTGGGGAATTGTCGCTTCGTTTTATAATAAACGCAACAATAGCAAGGCCAAGTATTGATCGCGCATCGGCTCTAATGGCAACTTTGCGTGTACATAACTTGCTAATCGTCATGGCAGCCGACTCTATTCCAATAATTTTATTGGACGAATTAAAAGTTTTATTTTTCGGTCGATTGCATGGGTCGCAGTTCGGACGCTGATTACGAAAATATATCGTAATGGAATTGTTTACCGGGCGCTCGAAACAATTCATTTTGTAAATACGTGAAGTGTGGCTTTTTAATAAATGATAGACCAGCACACGATGCTGTTTTCGCTTTCCTAATTCCATGAAATAAATTCACATATTTTCAAATTTTCACACGGTATCTTTTTGAATAACGTATTGAAATTTCAATTTATAATTGACGACTGGAATTTTTTAACAAAGTTAGCTCACAAATAAATAATTGCTTGCATTCATATTGAAGAGTATCCTCTCACGGATAAATAGAACTTTTTAATCGGTGAAGTATTAATATCATTTGACTGTAGCACTATTATATTTGAATGAAATAATAAATTTGAATTGAATGAACAGCACTAATCCAAATGTTTTTGTAAATTAATTTATTGTTAGATTGCCATGTCTTTCAACGAATGCTTATTTACAAGAAACTATGAATTATTTTATTACACTAGTCGTGAATTTATCGATATGAGGGTGCCATATAAGGGCAGTTAATTCAGTGCAACTATTAAATTCAAAACAAGATATAACTCTAACTGCTGCATTTATAAGTGGAACATATAATGACCTATTAGAGATGCAATTCTGGAAAATATGATCAAGTTTGAATTGAATAGAAGACACAACGTTTAAAATTTTCCTAAATTTTCGGTTTCATAAACATTTATTATTTGAATTCCACTATTTTTGCTGACAAAATCATGTGTTGTCGCAAATATTTAAATTGGAGATCAGTTCCATTAATTTATGAATTACTGTTGATTTCAATTTAGTGTTTTCCGACAACGATTTAGTTAACACAGTTTACCGGTTTATTTCATTGTTGTACAAGATAATTAGTCAAAGACCGCCATAATTTAGAAATATCAAAATAATAATAATAATAATTCTGTGTTATTATACAGGGTTTTCCTTTCCAAACTAGCCACCCGAAATAACTTTTAAAATACCTTGAATTGAATTTAGCAAAAAAACAGGTCAATTTAGATTTGCGGGGGGAGGAGGGGAGGGGTCGTGTATCTGCGACCCCATAATATCAACACCTAACCGGGGGTGAAAATCATATCGAAAAGTTTAAATAGGAAGGGGTATTGAGTGATACATCTGGGAACGGTTTCGTTATTAGTAATCTTTTAGCGCTTTATTTTTTTTAATCGGATGATTTTTCTTCAACTTATGCACTTTTAAAGTTTAAAAAAATCGAAACGTTAAACTTTTAGATTGTTGGATAAAATGATACTTGTTTAAGTAGCAACAACTTATTAACATTATTTCTGTAATTGAAAAAAGGTACAAATGTCAACACTTACGCAAAAACTTAATAAAAAACGATGAAGGTTTTTTTGTATATGTTGTGTTTGCCTTGTATGTACGTTAGCTTTTTAAAAAGATTTAGTTTTAAACTTGCCTTCGTTGTGTAGTGACCATTAAATTAGGAATGGTTTATTCATTAAAAGAAAGAATTGAAATAATTTTTATTTATGGAGAACACCGTTGTGCCCGTCGAACACCGTGTGTTTAACCAGAGACATCAAAATAAAAATGTTGGTCAC
>SMLS01049588.1:0-13958 GCA_004785975.1 Popillia japonica | reverse complement strand
TTTTTTTCAGCTTGTATGTGTCCCAATATGTGTCCTATTAACAAATACATTATTATTATTATTATCTCCTGTAACGGACTGGATTATATTCTGCCGGACATTAATAGCAGTGTTGTGTGTCAACAAGTCTTGTGTGAGTACTGTTCAGCCATACTGGAGCACAATATTCGGCGGCTGAATAGACAAGCACTAGACCTGGGCATCGCAGTATAGAGCTCCATGTAGTTGGACTATATTGTTCCTAGTTCTTAATTTGGCTGCTATATCTTGAAGGCATGCTCTATCTAGAGTCACCCTCAGGTATTTTAGGCTTACTGTTGTGTCTTAGAAGGTGGCTGTCAGCATAGACTTGGTGCTACCTATACGCTATTTCCTCCAATCTTGCAAGGTAATCTGTGAGTACGTGCTGGCATCTTCCATTGACTTGTCCTTGGTTGCAATTGCCCAGTCATCTGCATACTCAAATTTTTGACCTTGGGTAGGTGGCACATCTGAAATGTTCAAGTTACATAAAGTTGGAGCAAGCACATATCCTTGTGGAAGTTTAGGCTAAAGTCTAGGAGAGTAACAGTGAAACATATACTACTAAGCATGTCGTTCATTAGTCGGTAGATTGTTTTACATGGAATTACTTTATGCAGCTTGAAAAGTAATCCACCCTTCCAGACCATGCCCTATGCTACTGTCGTCTATAAGTGTCACTGAGGTTTTCCTTTGGTGTCCATTCCCTTGGTCTGGTGTCCATTCTCCATTTGAGTTGTAAAGGTTAAGACTTGACAAACTACGTTGTATTGCCTTCTAGTCAAAATCCAGTCTGCTGTATTGGGATATGATAGAATCGGATTCATTTTGATGAGAACAAGTTTTGAAGAGGTTTAGATGTTGCACTCAGCATTGCAATCAGCCAGTAGCTTTCTGGCTTATCGGCTGCCTTTTCAGCCGTCAGTGTATAGGTTTGTTTCAGCCTTTTTGGGAGCTGGCCTGATTGTAACATATTGGTTTATAAGTTCAAGGCTTTTGCAGACTTTCCACCATGTGTCAAATATTCTGGATGCCCACCCTCCAGTCCAGAGGCTTTGCTACTGTTGATGTCTTTAATTGCTGTGTTCACTTCCTCTGTAGTAAAAGGATAGGAGAACTTTGATTTATCTAATTCGGCTAATTATTTTTAGATGCTTCAACTGCTTCTTAACCTTAGTCGTGAATAGCTTGATCCCTTTACCTATTGAAGTAGAAACTATGTGGGAGGCGACTTTATTTGGACGGATGCCAGTACTAGGGCAAGCAGCAGAATTCTGGTCTCTTAGATTTCTTAAGGAAGACCACGCTTTCCTCTTCCGATTTTTTTATATCCAGTGATTTGGCTGTGTGCGTCCATTGATCCGTTCCAGCTTTGTCCAGGCTGTGGAGGAGCTCATCACCTATTTCATTCTCGCCGCTGTCAAGAAATAGTTGCTAGAGGTGATCACTATTTTCGTTCCAATCAGAGATCTACTCTTTACAGAATATGCTTCTTAGCAGAGGAAATGACTGCACCAGAGAATCTGTTGTACAACCTGGCAAATCTCGATTGAAACAGCGCAGAAGCACAAGTGGGTTGTGTCAAGCCGGGGTTAATTAAAGTAATTAGGCAAAGAAGGAACGAAATGCAATCACTATGAGACATCTGCCGACTTGCAGTACTCATCCTGTAGTATTCTGTGAATCGCACGTTCGTGGCGTAGGCGTGGCGAATTGCAGGTGTAGTGGCAAGGAGGGTAGACGAATTCCCTACACGCATATAGTAATAGTGCCGGTCAAAATGTCTGGAACATCATAGTTTTTTGCACTTATCAAGGTCGGTGGCGAAAGCGGTCCTGTTAGCTCTGTTGCAGTTCCAAGCGTGGTCGAGGGAAGGGTGTGATTATTGGTACTGGGATGTCTGTTCGCACAAGACGAATTCCTGGTGATTTTTGTATTTGGATATGGTACTTGAATTGAAAAGAGGTTGAGGGGGCTGACTGAATCTCTTCAAGATAATTAGTGATTTAGTCTTAACCAATTAAGTAATTACTTCCCTATATTTTTTAATGACTTTCTTGCTTAGTAGGGCAGCATATGTAGATCTGTGCTGGCATGAGGCAAATTGTCTTCTAGTTGGTAGAGGTTTATAATATTGTTCTCTCGTCACAAAGCATAAATCTTCCTACAAAATATCATTTCACAAAAAACAAAATTAACAATAAAATACCTAAAATTGTATTCAATTATCCTTTCAGGACTGAAATCGATGAGACATCGCGGTATCGGTGTGAATTTCCTCTCGAAATCGGGGACGACGAGCAATACGGGGTTATGGCCCGCCGTGTTCAACGTCGCCACCAAATCTGTGATATCGGTGAACGCTACGTGCGGCGAAGGTGGCCGGGAGGAGTATTGCAGGATGTCGGAAAGTTCGAAGGGAAGGTGCTACGTATGCGATAACTTCAGTCCGGACCCGACGAAACAGCATCCGATACATCACGCTATCGACGGCACTGGGAAATGGTGGCAGAGTCCAGCCTTATATCGCGGTCGGGAGTATGAGTACGTCACCATAACTCTCGACTTAAAGCAGGTAGGTGATGGCGAGTTTTTGCTCTTTTGTGTTTTCGATTTTTCTTATAGTAAAAGTTCTGACGCTGCTGAACTCAATGAAATGTGACTGCGCGAAGTTATGGTGGAGGCGCCGAAACTTTATAAGTTGTGCCCACGTTTATAGTGGAATATCTTCAAATTTGTTGATAAATATTAAGAGCTAGCATATACATAACTATACCATGTCTTCAAAAACTTTCCTGATTAAAATAGGCTCTATTTTTTAAGTAATTTTCTTTCTAAGACTGTCAAATTTTGACAACTGTCAGTGACGAACTTTAATTAGAAAAGCTTCAATTTGATTGTTTCTTTTTTTTATTAAAATGTCAGAGTTACAACATAAAAAGTTTATAATTGAATGTTATTTTAGAATTGGTCGAAAGTTAGATAATGGAGAATGGGTTTATTTCATTAACCAGTGTTTGCAGGATGTCCGCCAATGGTTTCCTAACCTAATCCAGTTACCTATGCACAGATGCTAAATCATGTTCATGCTCATAAATTTCGTGAAACAGGTGCAATAACTCGTAACCCTGGTGGTGGAGCTCCTATAAAACGAACAGCATCTTGATTTGCAAACAATGGATAACTCACCTAAAAAGTCTGTTACAATTCTGTCGTACTAAGTTCAGTTGTCAGTTGAAACATGCTACATCTTAAAAAGAGGATTTAAAGTTGCATCCATATAATATTCAAGCAGTTTTTTAACTTACCAAGGTAGATTTTGGTACAAGAACGCAGTATTATCAGTGATTTTTAGATAATGTATACTGACTTCCAGAAAAATTGCAACACCTAGAAGTTGTCGAACGATTTTATTGAAATTTTCAGGAAACGTCTATTTTCATGAAACAAAGTGATGATTAAGATTTGAAAACAAAAGAACAAAAGCTTTAAAAGTTTTTTCAATAATGAGTTGCTTCGCCACGATTTGTAATGCACTCATCCAGACGGCTTGGCATGCTATTAATCAAGTGATCTATAGATGCTTGTGGTATATCGTCCCAAGCTTCTTGAATCCGTTGCTGAAGATCGTGTAAATTATCTGGAGGGTGCGGTAAATTACCCAGTCGCCTACCAATCATCCCATACATGTTCAATGGGTGACAAATCAGGCGACCGAGCAGGCCATGGGAGGACGGCAATGTTAGAGTCTTCCAAAAACCGTGTTGTAGCCCTTGCCGTATGAGGGCGTGCATTATCCTGCTGGAAAATGGGATTTTGCAGCCCCTGAAGATATGGAAGGCCAACTGGTTGTAGCACATTAGCAATGTAACCAGCTGCGTGAAGGTTGCCGTCAATAAAGACCAAGGGTGATCTGCTACCATAACATATTGCACCCCATATCATAACTCCTTGAGTGAGGGCTGTGTTGCGTTCCACAAAAAATGTTGGATTTTTACGTTCTCCACGCATCCGTCTGACTCTCCTACGACCATCGTGGGCCCACAAGCAAAATCGGGACTCGTCACTAAACACAATTTGATGCCATTCTTGTGCCCAATTAACCCTTTCGTTGCTCCACTCTAGTCTGCGTAGACGGTGAAGTGGTGTTAGAGGAAGACATAAAAATGGACGATATGTACGCAACCCATAAGATCTTATCCGGCGATAAACAGTTGACATTGACATTCTGAGTCCTGTACCTCTCATCCAATCATTTGCCATTGATCGAGTTGTTGAAAATCTATCTCTTGTGGCCAAAAGTCTTAAGCGACGTTCTTCGCGATCTGTAGTCCTTCGAGGACGTCCAGATCCACGGCGACGATGTTGAACCCCTTCCTCGGACCATTTGGACCAACATCTCAATACCGATGAAACATTTCGGTTTACACGACGAGCAATTTCTCTTAGCGAAAGTCCGGCCTCTCTCATACCAATAATACGGCCACGTTCAAAATCACTTAATTGGACAAAATGTTGATGTTGACGTACTCTCGGCATTGTTATCAAGTTCAGAATGAATTTGTGACGAAACAACAACAATTTGCAAACTTGACAGATACTAAATGGTCTAATACTTCAAATTTATAGTTACTATGTGCTATGGAAACAACATGCAAAAAACACAAAACTACTTGCTAGATTTTATTCAAATTTTAATCATCAATTTGTTTAATGAAAATAGACGTTTCCTGAAAATTTCAATAAAATCGTTCGACAACTTCTAGGTGTTGCAATTTTTCTGGAAGTCAGTATATATAATAACGTTCTCGACAAATGCTTTTTTACCGATAAGGCTTGGTTCCATCTCTCTCGCAAGATCCCCCGATCTGACAATTTTAGGCTATTTTATTTTTCCATATTTGAAGAATACCATTTTCAAGACCAGATATATACATGTATACACCGATAACCAAAGTTATCGGTGTATCTGCTAATGCTATCTTAGTTATTTCTGGCGCTATGACTATAGTTAAATGAGCAAATTTTTAGCGTTTTTAATGCTAATTACTATGGAGGTTTTGAACAAACAATTGAATAATGCATTCTCTAGAAATTTCGAAATTTATATTTTTTTTAAATGGAACCCATGCATATTTTTGATCATCATAATATTTTGAACAAACATATCCAGTACATAATTATTCCTAACGTAGAAATAGACAAATGAGAAGCGTTCAAAGTTTAAAAAAATATTAACATGTATGTAACTCTATGTAGGTGAAAGAAAATCATAATAAAATATTAGGTTAACAGTAGAATAAAAACAATAAACACAATAATCAAATAATTTTCCTTTTGTATTACACAATTTTGCCTAAGCTTGCTGTTCAATGCATTTCTCGGTTCTCGCGATAACGCTTTTTTGGCTTTTTTTGCGAATAATAAAGCAGTTCTGTTTGATTTTAATTGTCAAAAACACATTATTAATAGTAGGCTTCTTTCATTTTTAGGCAAAACAAGCATGTAATATGCTCATTTACGTTGTCAAAAACGTACAGAGTTAGTTATTAAAATAGTTTATTATGAATAGTCGGTTATTTGATTTTATGTTGTGTTGTGTTCTTATAATATTATAATCATTAATTCCCCCATGTTTATTAAAAATCATGCCATTTGCGCATTCTGCTAGAGGCATATCTGATTTGTAGAAAAAATTTAAAAAATGGGCTTCGTTATTATGAAAACACATACAGTGTGTCCCCGGATCGACGCATGAATAGGTAAAAAAGTCTGAAAATTTTTGAGTTGAAATTTCATCTTCTGGGGTTCAGCCCTGCTTGGACAGAAACTAATTTGTGCCATACTTTTTGTTTTGAATAATCAAGCATGCCTTGAAAATGTACGAAAAGTGCTTTTCCTGTAGGAGATATGACAAAATATTATTAAGAAAAGTTGTTCAGATTGACAAATTACGCAAGTGTTCAAAATTTCAACAAGATCAAGCATGCCTTGGTAATTTACACAAAAGTAATTTTTCCCACTAATAAAGTGCTTTTTCTGTAGGAGATACGACAAAATGTTATTAAGAAAAATTGTTCAGATTGATAAATTATGCAAATGTGCAAAATTTCAACAAGATCAAGTATGTCTTGGAAATGTATGTGTTGCCTTATTTTCCAAAACGCATAGTGTGCTATGAATGTAAGAAGATAAAAATAAAATAACGTTTTGACACTTGTCAAAAATAGTTAATTCTAAATTGACGTAGTGTTTTCTGTGGTCTAAAATTGATCTCAAAATTCGTAAATATCACTGCGAAATATCACAAAAGTTATGCTTGCTCTACCAGAACGGATCTACTTAATTCAGTGTTATGGTATAGGAGAATTATCTATTCCAGCGGTTATTAGACTATTTAATCTGAAGTTTCCAAACACAGTATTGGTCCAATCTACAGCATCCAGACTGGTTAAAAAATTTCTGACTACCGGCAGTGTACATAATATACCAAAAAAAAAGAAAAACTTTGATGAAGATGACATAAGTACTGTGTTAGCAATGGATTCATTACGTGAACAACCCAAACTGTCACTAAGAAAGCGATCAGAACAGACTCTCATTAGCAGATCACATTTGCAACGCGTTTATAAAGCAAGAAAGGTTAAACCATATAAAGTCAGATTTCTTCACACGTTAGAAGAGGGGGATGAAGCCCGAAGGTTGGAATTTTGTCTCACTTTGGGTGAGAAAATTCTGGAGGATCTGGATTTCCAAAGAAATATTATTTTCTCAGATGAATCGACTTTTACTACTAATGGTGTGCCTTCCTCACAGAATTGTCGGTATTGGTCTGAACAGAATCCCGATTATGTAATAAATTCTAAGCGCCAATATTTTAAAATGGTTAACGTCTGGTGTGCAGTTTCCTATCGTTGTGGTGTAATTGGACCATATTTTATTGAGGGAAGACTTAATCAGCATACATATTTAAATATTTTGAATTGGTTTGTGGACGAACTGCCATACGAAGCAAGATGTTTTTCATATTTTCAACACGACGGTTGTCCTGCCCACTCGACTTTGGGAGTTTGTGAATGGCTGAATCAGCATTTTCAAGAAAAATGGATAGCCAATGCTGGTCACATTTTATGGCCGCCCAGATCTCCTGATCTAACAATAATGGAATTTTTCTTTTGGGGTCGGATAAAACAAATAGTATATTCGAATAGGATTCCAAATGATGTAGAGGTATTAAAGAATCGCATTAGAGATGCAGTAAATTCAATTTCCCTTGAGGAGATAAGAGCAGCGTTCAATGCATTTCGGACCAAAATTGAGGAATGTGCGAATAAAGGCGGTGGACTTATTGAATGAATAGATATTTCAGATTATGTGAATTTTGATATTTTTGTTTCAACGAAGTGAATTGTTCGAGTTTTGTCATTTTTTATATTCATATCTAATAAACGATGAAGTAAACCGATCTTGTTGAAATTTTGCACACTTGCGTAATTTGTCAATCTGAACAATTTTTCTTAATAACATTTTGTCGTATCTCCTACAGAAAAAGCACTTTTTGTACATTTTCAAGGCATGCTTGATTTTTCAAAACTAAAAGTATGGCACAAATTAGTTTCTATGCAAGCAGGGCTGAACCCCAGAAGATGAAATTTCAACTCAAAAATTTTCAGACTTTTTTACCTATTCATGCGTCGATCCGGGGACACACTGTATATGTGAATCGTCGATCACCAAACCAGTTCTATTTTCTAAGATTGTATAGAAAATTTCGAAGTAATGAAGATACATTTAAGATACGAAGAAAGAAAAATGATTTTATAATAGATCAAGATACAGAAGTAAACGTGTTTGCTTTTTTTGAAACCAATCCAGAAAAATCCATACGAAGTTGCACCAGAGAACTAGATTTGTAAAAGAGTACAGCGCACGCCATTGTAAAAAAACACAAGTTGCGTCCGTACAAGAACCACAAAGTTCAGACCTTATTTCCCGGCGATACAGAAAGGAGATTAGTTTTCTGTAATTGGTTGAGTCCAGATAACTTTAATTATATTCTACGTGTGATGAATCTAACTTTTCAAATTCAGGTATTATGCATAAAAATTTTGCCACCAAATCTATTTCATTTGTACAATCTAGGAATGTGCAATAAGAAAAATCAAAATTATTGGAATAGAAAAAATCCTCTGAGTGTAGATCCGTGCAATCCCCAGCACCGGTTTAGTGTAAATATGTGGTGTGGATTAATGGGAAACAGAATTGTAGGTCCAGTTTTCTATCATGGTACCTTAACTGGAGACTGCCATGTTGGATTATTAACAGAAATTCTGGATGATCTTTTAGATGATATGCCACCGCTTCATAGGCTCCGTACTTGTTTTCAACAGGTTGGGGCACCGACTCATATTTTCGCTAATACTACAAATTTGTTAAATAATACATTTAATCGAAAATGGATATGAACCAATGCGCCTATTCGTTGGCATGCACGCCCTTCTGACTCTCGATTTTCATTTTTGGGGTTTTGTGAAGAATGAGGTTTACAAGCAGCGACATCAAAATGTGATGGAACTTGAAAATAGTATTAGGCAAACTTTAAACAATATTTCTAGTTTAACTATTAGAAAAGCGACACAAGTCGTTATTGCGAGAACCGAGAAATGCCAAATGAGTTAGGCAAAATTTTGTAACACAAAAGGAAAATTATTTGATTATTGTGTTTGTTACCATAATATTTTATTATGATTTTCCATCACCTACTTACATAGAATTAGATGTTAATAATGTTTTTAACTTTGAACGCCTCTCATTTCTTTAATTTTACTTAGTTATGTACTAGATATTTTTTGTTCAAAATATTATGATGATCAAAAATAATACAGGGGTTCCATTTAAAAAATATATGAATTTCGAAATTTCTCGGAAATGCGTTAGTCAATTGTTTAACTATAGTCGAAATAACTAAGATAACAATAGTGCACCGATAATTTTGGACAACCTGTATACCGAGATAATCTCTGCAAAGTCAACGGTCATAACACGCATGTGCATCCCCCGCTCATCCTTCCTTTTGCCATATTCCCCTACATTCGCTATAACCAATACTAATCATGAAACGTATCACATGCCGGACGGCAAGCAGAAGAGATTAGAAGAGTGAGAATGAGTTCTGATCCATCGATTATAAAATTGTTCAGTTAAATAATTTCGGACGACCACTGCATTATGAGCAGGACAACCATCTCGCTGGAAGTAAATGTTCTGCATATCTATGTCGGGAAGTTGCCGCACAGTTGGAAGAATGTGGGTGTTGAGTAATTCTAAGTATGTATTTGCCTTCACATTCCCATTGATAAAGGAAGGCCCAATAATATCATGGTCTAAATTTTTATTTTGTCCTCTTGCTGGCTAGATGAGCTTAAATACCTGTGCTCGTTTTCCTTGGAGCAGTATGTTGTCACGGACGAATTGTGACTTCTAACCAGCGGAAAAGACTCAACGGTAAAAAGGAAAAATTCTATGCGCTTAAATGCATCGTATTCTGCGAGTTGGAAGTTCTGTTTTTAAGTTTTGTATGGAAGCAATGCTATCAATTTTATTTTTTGATTTGAAAACGGTGGCTTTATTAGGAATAGGTATGTTGGGATATTTAGCTGCAAACATGTCGCACGCCCTTTCGAAAGAATTATCAGCGTAATACCTCCTTTCTTCCACAGTTTAACCCTGCTGCGTCGTTCGTTTTGTCTACACAAATAAGATGCTCGGGTCTAAAACGACCAGTTACGTTAAAATGGCTGATTAATTATCACGTCTTCTTTTTTATATTCAAATAAACATATCTAGCATAAAAGCAAACATTTAATAAAAGAAAATTGAACATTACAAATCTCCCTTGCTGTGTAGAAGGTTCAGAAGACCATTCAATTTGCTTGTCTTTCGATAACATAGTTTCGAATGCCACATTTGAAATTTCTGGTTCTTCCTCTTCCGACTCACCTTCCGAACAAACAGAAATATGATCTTCAATTTCAGAGCACTCCTCTTCGTCAGATGGAACCCAACCATCAGCGGAATCTTGTAAATCAAATGTATCATCGTCTGAATTATAAAGTGCTTCTTCTAGTTGCTTTTGTGTCAAGGGAGGCACAAGTTTTGATTGTTTGGAAGTCATAATAAAAAATAAGTAACTCCGCACAAGATATACACAACACTAAGGTTCAACACTGACTAAACGATATACAAGCACTGTGAGATAAAAATAGTGGAGAGATTTACATGCAGGTCGAAACCTGTCGGTATTATTCCCACCGCGGTGTACGGAATTATGCGAGTTTCAACTTCTTTCGGCTGCTGAAGAGGACAGGACAAAAGTGACCCAAACAACCTGTGTGTGTAAACTTTAACTACTAAAAAACTAAAGCAAATATTTTTTCGCTAATTAGAAAATTTTGAAGCTGTATTAATTACAAATAAAGTCCTAAAAGCTCAAATATCTAAAACAACAAATAAAAGTTTAGGAGATGAATAAAGCAGCAACTGGGTTGAAAAGGACCCGAACGACGCAGGAGGGTTAATTCGGCATTTTTACAGAAATATTTATTCGAGACTAACACAACCTACACACGTGCTCTCATCAATAATACTGATCATATCGCTATACATCTCTGTTAGATATAGTGGGAGAACATAGGAGTGTTTATACCTCCCCGCCGTTGATTTTGCAGGGATTAGGTCTGGATATATGTATATAGTGGCGCAAACACTCCATTACGGAGTTGCACCGCTCCATAAAGCTTTCTTGATTCGTTTTCGGGTGAATCACCCCTCAATTCCTATTTTTTCCACTATCTTTCGCCATACCTTCCGAGTCCGAACTTTTTTCTCCAATTAAGTACCCCGATCTTTGCTACATCTTCTTCCACTTTCTTTAGCCATTTTGTACCGGGCCGACCTCGCACCAGGCGGCTCCCACATCAACATCGACCGCAGCCTCGACATTGCCAATGCTCTCCATACATACTCCACCCATATCACTCTTTTTTGTTTTATCTTTGTAACCACCACCTATTCCACTCTAACAACCTATCATAATTTTTTTCATTTTCATTTATTTCCAATTCAATTTATTCCCCTTTTTTTACAACTACTATCATCAGCATATGCAACCAGTTGATCGCCTCCTGTCTTTAGGTTATTGTTATTGAATCTCCTGATTACGTATTCCAGGGCTAGGTTAAACAAAGTCGCCGATAAAGCAGTCCTTGTCCTACTCCCTTATTAATTATGAACTTCTCTGTTTCCCTTTTTCTAGTTACTACGCTGACTCTTGATTGTAACATCGTCATCCTGATTAATCTCCTCAATTTGTTCTCTATACCTAGTTCTCTTAGTACTGCCATAAGTACATTCCTTTTTACAGAGTCGAAGGTCTGTTGAAAATCTACAAACTTTTCCAGCTCCATACGATATTCTTGGGCTTTTTCCATGATTTCTTTAAGAGCATGGACAGCATCTATTGTCGACCTACCCTCAACAAATCCACACTGATATTCGCCCACAATGTTTACTGCTCTTTCCGCTAAGCGGCTCTGAATTAATGCTGATACTATTTTATATGCCCCTCTATATCCACCACAGGCTCGCTTCACAGTCTGGGGGTACCGGGTTCGAATCCGGTACGTTCTTTCTGAATTTGGTTTTCTGTAGTTTCCTAAATTCCACGGCAAATGCGGAAAGATAACATCTTAAGTCGGTCTACAGCCGCAGGCGTAATAATAACTCATGGCCAGCCGATGCCCCCTGCAATTGGCGCAAGCTGTTGGGGAATGCTAAGGCATGAATTATTATTATTATTATAGTTATTATAGTTCTACTGGTCACCTTTTTCTATGAATAACTACAATTTACCCATTCCTCCTGCATTTCTTCAGGTATCCTTTCTTATCTCCAGATTCTTTTAACTATGTGGTATATGCCTTCCTTTAGAAGGGGTCCTTCATACTTTATTAGTTCTCATCCCATCTTTTCCTGGAGATTTGCCGTTCTTCGCTTTGCTGATTATTTGCATAATCTCTTCTTTCGATGGCTCCTCTTCTCCCTTCTCAGTACTTTCTTCTTCTATGTCCTCATTCTCGTTTCCTGTTGCCTCATCAAAAAGTAATCCCTTAAAATGTTCTATGCATACTTTTTTGTATTGACTTTCATCCTCAACTATTCTGCCGTTCTTGTCCTTTACGCCAGTAACTACTCCTTTATATTACTTTTTCTGCTCTTTAATTTTATTGAAAAAACTGTGTTTAGTGTTTTTATTGGCTGTGTCATTTTCGATCCCATTTATGTGCGCTTTTTATTTTATTATAATCTTCTTCGTCCTCTATACGATTTGAGTCTAGCCATTTGAATCTAGCCTTGGCTTTCTCTTCAATCTTAATGCGACATTATGTATTAAACCATATTTTTTCATTAATTATTTTTTCCCTTTCTATAGTTTCTTCAGTTGCTGCCTGTATACATTCTTTTGGGTCCTTTTATTCCTTGTCCGCGTTTTCCTGTGCTCCATACCTTCCCTCCATTAACATTTTCAATTTCATTGCGTACCTTTCCCTAGAGCTTTCGACCCTAAATCTATTCACAACACATTTTAACCTGTTACTTGGGGCACAATAGGCCTTTTTGGCCGAGCGGCCGTTCGGGGTCACCTGCCCATAAGACAAAAAAAAAACCTGTTACTTCTACCATAAAATGATCATCGTCTTGCTTTCTCCTATTTACCAACACATGGTCAATTTTCGTACCACATTTTTTGCTCAAGACCAGACATAATATAATCGCACTGTCAAAGTGACGTACTGTTGCACACTGTTACCAATCACAGGAAAGTTGTTGAAGGGTGGTTATACGGGAACAATCTGCACATCGATAACATAATTTAACATTATTGTGCAACCAGCCATTAGTACGGGAGCGAATATTTTCGTTTAGCAGCAACGCAGATAGCAATAAATTTCGCGACCAGCACAATGCCGGATTTCAGAAAACAAACATCGCAACTAGTTAATTCCATTCGGGCAATTACTTACCGGGTAGAGACACACGTTAATGAGTACCGTATAAAGCATAAGACTTCCACTTGCGGGAATCAGAGCTAACCGTATATGGCGGTTTAATGCTGGTGACATCGACCGCTGCCATACCGGCGACCGCCTATTGTCTTTAATGTAAAGTGGTTCCCGATATAAATGCATTTACGTGCAAATTAGCGGACGCTGCGCACTGATAAAGTTGGAGGAATTTTTTTTTCATTACCGCTCCGGTAAAGAATGCTGGAAGCGTACCTACGTTGAATGCGCTCTTCTCGGAGTTGTCGCAGAACTTATAATTAATTTTAAAATTAACGTCGTGTCAGTACTACATGCATATTTGATAAAACTATGCAACCCTTCTAAAATTATGTGGTGTTACAGAAATACTTCTTAATACTGTTTACGTAGCTGTACCAGAATTCGTCGCAAGATAATAGTCTCCGCGTAATATTTAGTTTATAAATAGTATTTGCTGACAATAACACCATTGTATCAGAAGTACTAGCATGTGTGCTGTATGCTGTTGATACATAAAATAAAAGCTGCAATGAAAATACGGAAATAGGAGCTATATTTACGACTTCTATTCATGCTGATGCAAGTAATAAACTGCGATGAATAAACCACAAATGAATAGATGGAGACTGTGTCTAAATAATTGAAATTGTCTTGGAACAATAGAGGGTCATCCACAGTGACCGTGCATTAGACGTACGCCCAAGTTTAAACTTCATTTTGTAATGTTGATTATTATTATTAATATATGTATTTTTATGACCTTTCAACTTATCTTATTATCCAGATGGTTTTTCCACTTTTAGGTCAATGATAACACGCAATTCTAACAAAAGT
>SMLS01049582.1:0-17170 GCA_004785975.1 Popillia japonica | reverse complement strand
TTTTTTGATAGTATCCCTAAAGACAGCTGGTTGAACGTTTTTAAACTATGGGAGGACAGAATGGTTAAGTATATTGTTGTAAATGGCAATTACTTTGAACATATTTAAAATAAAAATTCTAAAAACTTGTGTCAATCTTTCTAGTCTCAATAATTGTAGCTAGTCCCTGGTATGACAGAGCCAATGGTTTGGAGAATGATCCAACACCTAATTCCTTCTTGAAATATTCAACTGTCGTTATGGCTCTGCTGCTATGTACCGCTTAAATCAAGAAACACGACTTATAGTATGTAGGGATATTATTTCCAGTATAAGTATTTAGTATTAGTAATATAAAAGAACAGGTATGCAATATGCATCTAACAATTGCGTCAACGGTACACCAAATTGAACGAAATTTTGCGGTCACAACTGTGTAACATACATTTTCAGGTACATACCTACTATTGAATTTATCCTTCCATTACACATATGTATGTATATTCTAGCAAAGAACCGCCATTATACTTAATAGGTACGTCATGAAAATTTGCGGGTCTCATGAATTTTATATTCCTACTGGACCCTCTTCAGTAATTTGTCCTGTGTATGTGTAAATGTTGCTCGTAATTATTTCAAGGTACATTAATAAAAGTAGTCGAATTTACTCACAAACAAAAGCTTCAATTAAGTCCATATACTGCATGCGCACTTCGTCGCCTTCATCAGCCTAACGGTACAATTAAATTATTAACTTTCTTTAGCGTCCGCTCTGTCGCCTGGATTTCCCGCGAAGACACAGAAACAACATTTGCATAAAGGGAAAAGGAAATTTCATGTTTCATGTCAACATCCTTTACATATTAATTTGTTGGAGGCGGGACACATCGCCCGGTCCCTAAACAGCTACACAGCTCTACTCCGTCTTTCCTTAAGTTATTCAAGGCTCGTTGCCGTCGACGTCGAGGCGATAATCTTTTTTGCTCTTGGTTAATTGCGTTTGCTTACACTAAGTGGTTTTGCTATTATACGCGGCAGGAGGTTGCTCGATTTGACTCAATTTGTTTGCAACGGCGAACAAATAAATTTAATTTATATAATTACTTTTCAAAACGAGGTACCTATGACGAAAAGTCATGTAGTTGGGAATATCTTATTTTATTTCGCAAAAACGAATTACACTAATAAGAGCATATACACAAATGCAATAAATTTGGAAATATCGGCTACGGAGACACATTTTCGCTAAACCTACTCTTTCGCCTTTAATGGTTTTATCAAGAACAAATTTCGCTAAAAAATACACACAGGAAATTATACAGTGTGACGCCCTTTAGGCGGCACCACCTCAGTATTTTGTTAATATATTATTGATTTAAAAAATTTCTTGTTTCTGATCATACCTCTTACTAAACTGCAATTTTAGGGCATGTTACTTTCCTGATCACAGTAAAATGCTAGCTTACTGCGACTTAAAATAAACAGCAAAATTGAAGAAGTCATATTAGGATTTTTTTTGAAAAAAAATTCTATCAATAAACGTTCAGAATCATTTAAATAATCTAAATCCAAAATTTCATTAAAAACAACAAATTTTAAATTCCGATAATTCGAAAAATAACTTTACTGGTTTTGCCATGATTTTAATGTTATTAATTGAATCCGAAGGAATAATAAAAAACGATGGTTATTTGCTTAAATAACAGTATTTTCAACTAAATCATCATTAGCACTGATATATTTTTCTATTCGCCTTCTATATCCGTATACTTGGGGAAACATCTTCAAGATTTTTTATTTTTAATAAAATTTTGGAATTAGCTTGTTTAAACGATTCTGGACATCTTTTATTAACAGATTTTTTTTATAAAATAATCCCTAATATGACTTCTTCAGTTTTACTGTTAATTTTAAATCGCAGTAAGCTGGCGTTTTACTGTGATGGGGAAAGTAATATACCCTAAAATTACAGTTTAGTGAAAGGTATTATCAAAAAAAAATTTATATCGACAATATATTAAAAAATACTGGGGTGGTGCCGTCTAGAGTGAGACACACTGTATATGGACATAAGGTCAGTAATGTCAGTGGTATAAATTTTGTATAATCTTTGCAACATGCCAGGTAAGAAAATAATTCGGAACCATAAAAATAACAACGAAATTTTTGGAAACACTAATCGGCAGTCATAAACAGAAAATGGAGCATTTCACTGCTGGTACAGTTGAATGAATCACTCGGTAACGAGGATAGTTCATTGGTATATCAGTAATTATTTCTTTCAATAGTTAGGTGAAAAGAAGTACTGGCTGTACTCGTTAAGTTCAACAAGGGTGAGGAATATAGGTATGGCAGCCAAAATATCCACAAAAGACTCCTCTCATTCTAATACATTACAGGTTGTTCCTACTACTCAGCATCCTTCTAATGATAAGGATGATATTAAATATTATAAATTTCCTTATATACCATCTCTCACCCCTAAAATCGCGGTCTGTTTCAAAAACCTACAGATTTACCTTGCTAAATATAATATACAAACCCTTAGCAAATTGTTTTTCAAGCTTAAGGACCCTGTATCCCTTCCCCTGTTGTCTGACGTCGTTTATTCCATTCCGTGTTCACGTTGTGACTCTGTCTACATTGGACAGACGTCACAATACGTTAAGAATCGACTCAGACAACACATGAATGATTGTAGAAATGTGCTGAATACTACGAATAAATCTGCCCTTGTTGAGCATTATTTTGATACAGGCCAATTCAATTTCGATTATGTGTCGGTATTAAGCACAGAACACTCGTACTACAAAAGATTATTCAATGAAATGTATTTCATCAACATTAATAAAAATAGTATCAATTCCCGCAGTGACATCAGTCACTTAAGTAATATTTATGCTCTCTGCTCATTTGACTTAGATACCAATTTGCATTCTAATACTTAATTTTCTAATACATGTCTTGACAGTACATTTTTAACATCCTGTATGACTTCGTTTTTCACCAACTTTGGTCGTAAACTTCCTAGGCTTTTTGCGCCAATTTTCTTGTGCGCTATCGTTTGTATCGGCGTGGTTGCTCCCAGCGTTTTCAATTTTAATGTTTTACTTTTCATATGTGACTTCAGTGTTAAATCACTTTTAATGTGTTTGTAATGCCTACGGAGAATGTTTCAGCGCTACTATTCGCTAATGTACACTCAACTGTAAGTTTTTTATTACTTTATTTCATATTTAATATCGTATTGTTATTGGTTGTAGCTAATTCTCTGATGAAGCAATAAATAAATGGCGAAAGCTCAGAATTTAAAGATTCTTTTGTTGGATATTTTGGCCGCCATACCCATATTCCTCACCCTTGTTGAATTTCAATAGTTAGATAGATAGATAGATAGACAGATAATTGGTGCGATGGCCCTGCAGCCTTTTTCCACAGCGACCCTTGGGTGTGTTGTAAATCTCTGTTACGTTGCTAGCGATGCCTTTTTAATGAGCTCTTCTAGCTTTGACTGCGTTATTTTTATGTAGCTAACCGTGTCTCAGTACGGTTTGCCAATCCATTCTAGTTTCAATCTGGCTAGTTCCTTGCATTGTGCTGTGAAGTTTCTTTTTCCATCTGGCAGAATCTGCACAGTTCTACTGCCTTTGTTCAGTAAGTCTTGTGTAAATTTGGGCGTATATTCATTAATGAATTTTTTGACCTGTCTCTGTTCCGATGAGTTTTTCCACCATTCTAGAGCCTTATCCGTCGATCAAGTTGCAATGGCTTTGGCTACTTTTCTTTCCAAAACTCGACCCAATGGTATAAGTCCGATGAATGGCTTGGACAGCCGCTTTCTTAGTCTGCGCATCTGCCTTTTTACTACCGTCAATCTTTCAGTAGTTAGAAAAGTTAAAGCGTTCAAGCTAGAAAAGCTACGTCGACCAATTAATAATTTTGAAAATATTTTTATTTTTAGATGAACTTTCGTTCACATGTAATTCGACAGCACAAGTTTAGATTTTAGGCGTTTGTTGACGTTGTTCTCAGACACAAAGTCTATGTTTATGGTGGGCTATAAAGAATTATAGCTTCGTACATCATTCATTGAAGCAATCTGCATAATTAATATTTACTTTCATTCATTTACTCATATTTCAATTTTTATTTCAACGCCTTTATCTTCACAAACATATATTTAATACCCAGAAGTAATTACCGAGTTTGTTTTATGCCTGGATATTGGCTGACAAAGAATGCTTCCCAGTAAAAAGAACCGATGTGTAGCTTTGAAAAGTGTTTCCTATTTCAGTTGAATGTTATCTTGCGTAGGTGCGTAAGAAGTAAACATGAAGTATATAAGCGGATCACCTAACATAAACGTCAGACCAATACAACATAGCCTTGACGGCCGCGTTTATTCGTGATTATATACCTAATATTTAATATTTCCATTATTCTCCATCTTTGCTTACAGCCTCTTGAGAGTTAATTTGTAATCTATATTGTAGAACAAATGGCTTAAAGCTTAAAGCACATAAAAAATAGCACTACATTCACGTAAAACTTATTTAATTTAACTTTATAGTGTCTAGATACTTTGGGGACTACTTCTTTGGGAAGAATGTAATAATCTTCAGGGGATTTAGTATTTAAGTTTTTGTTTTGGAAAACAATACTACACCAAGTTTTTGTTTTGCTAACGGAGAAAAGGGAGTAATTGTATTAAGTACAAAACGAGCTGCCGCTAACGTAGTAGGAGGTGTGTCGACTGTAATCCCGTCTTACAATACAACAACGACATAGAAAGTGTAGAAGATACCTTATATAATGCTGTAAATAAAGGTTATACGAACCGTAACCAATTTACCACTAATAAAATTCACCATTTGTTCAACATTAAGCTTAAATGACAAATTTATGCAAAATATAAACTATAACGGGAAGTCTCTTGAACTTAGGAAACCCGTAATCATATTGTGGATACTTTGAATAAATTGGTTTTAGTACTCCGCCTAAACAGTACGATACAGAACAATCTATACATGGAATAGCTGAAACTAAAGTGGGCTAAGTTGACTTGAAATAGTTGACTATCACCTCCTTCTGCAAGTTATATTAGATTTAGGTTGGTATTAGTCTATTCTACCCCCGCATATACATAAATATGTGCTGTAATAAGAAGAGTTTTTCCTACAATTATAGCTGCGGTTCCAACCTGGGAACTTTAATAAAGTGGAAATAGCAGTGATGGTTTCAGAGAAGGTATTTCTTCTTCGTTTACCAAGGTGGGTGGCACAGATTTATGTGTTTGCATAAAGATTGATGTCAGGTGCTCCCGACTTTTATGTTCAGCCTCGCAGAACCTTAAATCGCTATTCTGTTTCAGACCTATCCTTCCCATGTGTTTCGCAAGGAGGCAATGCTGTGTAAGAAAGTAGGTGAGGATATCTAGTCTATTTCTGTTTAGTTTTAGGATGGCCTTTGCTCATGGATTGTTGCATTTCCTTGGAATGGTTCAAACTAGAAAGATTTTTCCAAAAAGATGCTCTAGACTGTCCGTCCCTGTCTTTGAGTTGGTTTTTGTGGGTACTCATCTCTATTCCACAGAATGTCTCTATTTCCAAATATGACGGGTTCTTCAGGAGCAAAGGGTCGCCTCTAGCGTGGTTTACATGTCGAGTTACCGTGACCTTCTAGTACCCACTAACTCCTGAATGAGCATTATATTAGTGGCGAAACGTCGAGTTTTTTTATTGTATACATATCTTGTGTAATTCTGTGTACTGTATGAAATACGGTTAATCCCCACAAACCCTCATAATAGAAACTGAACAGAATACTCGTTCTGTTATTTTCAGGAACACCTAAGAGCAATGTTGAGCAAATATAAACCTTTAACCTGAAAAACCGAACCATGCAGCTTCATTTGTTATTTTAAATTTGAAGGAAATTGACAATATTGGCGGAGATAGCACACAAATTGAGGATTTATTATATATACTGACTTCCATAAAAATTGCAACACCTAGAAGTTGTCGAACGATTTTATTGAAATTTTCAGGAAACGTCTATTTTCATGAAACAAAGTGATGATTAAGATTTGAAAACAAACGAACAAAAGCTTTAAAAGTTTTTTCAATAATGAGTTGCTCCACCACGATTTGTAATGCACTCATCTAGACGGCTTGGCATGTTATTAATCAAGTGATCTATAGCTGCTTGTGGTATATCGTCTCAAGCTTCTTGAATCCGTTGCTGAAGATCGTGTCAATTATCTGGAGGGTGCGGTAAATTACCCAGTCGCCTACCAATCATATCCCATACATGTTCAACGGGTGACAAATCAGGCGACCGAGCAGGCCATGGGAGGACGGCAATGTTAGATTCTTTCAAAAACCGTGTTGTAGCCCTTGCCGTATGAGGCCGCGCATTATCCTGCTGGAAAATGGGATTTTGCAGCCCCTGAAGATATGGAAGGCCAACTGGTTGTAGCACATTAGCAATGTAACCAGCTGCGTTAAGGTTTCCGTCAATAAAGACCAAGGGTGATCTGCTACCATAACATATTGTACCCCATATCATAACTCCTTGAGTGAGGGCTGTGTGGCGTTCCACAAAAAATGTTGGATTTTTACGTTCTCCACGCATCCTTCTGACTCTCCTACGACTATCCTGGGCCCACAAGCAAAATCGGGGCTCGTCACTAAACACAATTTGATGCTATTCTTGCGCCCAATTAACCCTTTCGTTGCTCCACTCTAGTCTGCGTAGACGGTGAAGTGGTGTAAGACAAAGATATAAAAATGGACGATATGAACGCAACCCATAAGATCTTATCCGACGATAAACAGTTGACATTGACATTCTGAGTTCTGTACCTCTCATCCAATCATTTGCAATTGATCGAGTTGTTGAAAATCTATCTCTTGTGGCCAAAAGTCTTAAGCGACGTTCTTGGCGATCTGTAGTCCTTCGAGAACGTCCAGATCCACGGCAACCATGTTGAACCCCTTCCTCGGATCATTTGGACCAACATCTCAATACCGATGAAACATTTCAGTTTACACGACGAGCAATTTCTCTTAGCGAAAGTTCGGCCTCTCTCATACCAATAATACAGCCACATTCAAAATCACTTAATTGGACAAAATGTTGATGTTGACGTACTCTCGGCATTGTAATCAAGTTCAGAATGAAATTGTGACGAAACAACAACAATTTGCAAACTTGACAGTTACTAAATAGTCTAATACTTCAAACTTATAGTTACTATATGCTATGGAAACAACAGCCAAAAAAAAAACTACTTGCTAGATTTTATTCAAATTTTAATCATCAATTTGTTTAATGAAAATAGACGTTTCCTGAAAATTTCAATAAAATCGTTCGACAACTTCTAGGTGTTGCAATTTTTCTGGAAGTCAGTATATATAAATGCTGTCAAAGATTTCCAAATACTTTTCCTGTTCTCTTCTGCTCTTCATCATCTACCTTAATTTCTCTTTGCTTAGTGATTTGTGACTGTTCTAGTTTGATGTTCCCCATCTGTCTCTGGTAGTACTCAGTTTTCATTGGTCTTCTCGGCTGTAGTTGATTATTACGTACAGAAAATCTAACGTCCATGAGACAAAGATTTTCCTCGACGGGTTACCTGGTGTGAATGGTTTCGTCAAACAGAAGCTCGTCTTCCACATTTTCGATCCGTGATCCTGTTTACCAATGAATGCTGCTTCACAAAAATGGTGTGCTGAATTACCATAATATTTATCACTGGGCCGATAAAAACCCACAAAATATCCATCAGAGTTCATCCCAATATAGGACACCAATAAATGTATGGGTCGGAATATTGGTCGATCATTTATTTATGCCACATGTGCCCGAAAGAATAAATGCGGTAGATCATTTAAATTGTCTGCAAAATACGTTACCCGATTACTTGGATGACATACCGCTACATGTATGACGGCAAATGTAGTTCATGCACGATGAGGCACCTCCATATGTTGCCCGGCTTGTATGGGAACATGCTTTTGCACATTGGATAGGCCGAGAAGGAACGATTCTGTGGTCAGCACGAAGTCCCGATTTGAATCTGTTGGACTTTTTCGTGTGAGGATACATGAAAAACCTTGTTTATGGTCGAGGCTCCTCGAGACTGTGTGGTGACAGCGGCCCAGCTTATGATAAGTTTTGCCGTCGCACAGAAGCGTGTATCCGGAGCTTGGGCTAATAATTGCGGACATTACTACTTTAAGTTTTTGTGCTGTTTCTCATCAAACAGTCCTCTTCAAGACTATCACTTGAAATGAAAAAACTATTAACTATGAACGTGATCTCAAATAGTACATTATTAATTATCAGATAATTAGGTAATAATATGTCGTTGTACTTTAATATTGAAAGTTTCTGTAATGAAAAAACCGAAATCACCTGATTCCTACGAAATAAAAAACAGGTCGTAATTAATAGAATATGTAGTAAATGTGTGACCTTGTTATAAATAGAATATTTGTGAAAAAAACCACATGTGCAATTCGTAGAGCAGCAAAGCTGCTTCGTACACAACTGCATTTATAAAATACAATAAACATTTATTTACATATCATTCAACTTGATAAAAAAACATCCGTTTATGTCTATTAGAAATTTTTGCAGGGTCCCTTTTTCTCTTGTACACACGTCAGGCCCGGATTCAACAAAATTTGTTTAAAAAAATTTGATAATTATTAAAGGAAAAATTATTTTAGTAATGATCGTAATTTTCTTGGATTTACCTTTCTTGTCATATTAGTTTTATACTGTTTAGTTTTACGACACTGTTCATTTGAGACGCTGTATATTCCAACGACGTAATGCTGAAAGACGTATCTGGAAATAGTGGTCTAATAACTAACGCAGACACAGCAATGTCACACTTGTTGGTAGCGACCGTAATACTATCTTCAACTTTATTTGGTGTCATTTAGATTTGATATTACTTTAAGTAGATATTACAGAATTTATGGCTAAGTAACGTTCTGCAGACATATATATGTATACAGATCAAACAGCCGCTCTATAGTCGGGGCATCGTATATCGGAAGTATTCGGCAATAGACTACTACTACTCATTAGTAAGCTTCCCTCGATAGAGGACAGTTGTATTCTGTTAGCGAGAACTACATATCTACTAATACATCCCTACTTGTCTATTCCCGAATAATTCCGACATAGGATACTATATGACTATAGAGCGTCTGTTTGATCTGTATATATCACCCTTAAGTACATCATTTTTCAAATGTCAACTATGACAATTATTAAGAAAAGTTATACAGAATCTGAAAATATACAAAACTTTTATGTTTCAGAAAATTCCACGCCAACGCAAAAAAAAAATAAAACGTGCGAAATTCTGATCGATGCAGTTGAGTTTCCACATGACCTACTCCAAAATGTCCCCTACATTTATGTATACATGTGTGTAGGTTTTACAAATACGTTATTGCTATTTGAAACCTATAATATGTTAATTAAATTCAAATTAAAGCACTAACTGAAATTATAATTATAACTGTCATATTTTCAATATAAATTAATTCCAATAACAGTGAGTTAATTAAAATAATAGGGTTGTGAATACTATAGAGTATGTTTATACTATATTTTATACCTGTAACAAGGCGTGCGAAGTAATTACACAAGCAAGCGGGAAATATAGGTTCAAATTATATAATTGCTGCTTCAATACTACAGCTAATTAGAATGAAATGTAGTTAATGTAGGCATATGCAACAAAGATTTAAACTCAAACGTATTTGACTCAGGTTTGCATTTATTATAGGATATAAACATGTAATATGGAAGCTTTACCTAATGTTCCACTTCCAAGAATTCAAACTGGCTTCTACGGATTCTGTTCATAACGCTTTATATATGTAGTTTATTTTCTGAAAGTAGCTACGTCGAACAGTGCTGAATGTTGTTGTTCTTAAAATTAATGTTTGAAATTGCATTTACTGAATTTTTTATTCAATATTTTTAATAATGCCTACACATATAAAAGCAAAGGAAAGTTCAATTTATGAAATATTTAATTAAAGCAAGTGATTAACCTTCAAAGATATCAAAAGGGCGTTTGGTACGCATGAAAGATTTGCCGATACTCTTTTAAAATGCGAGTGTTTCAATCTAAGTAAGTATACCAAGAAAAGACAATTGAGCATAACAGTTAGATTATTTTATAGAATTATTCTAATACCCTGGATGTTTCATCCCCGGTACCGCCTGCCTTGACATATCATCAGGATGAGAATGGGTGTCTGCTTATGTACATTGCTCTTCTCCACATCTCCCTTCCCTCGTCAGTCGTCGTCGTCGGGTATACTCTAGTTGGTATTTTGTTTCCTCTTTGTTTCGCTTTCCTTGTGCTAACCATCGTCGCTACAAAATTCCGTATGAGCCACCATTTTCGCTCGCTTTCTACCATTTACAGTACTACTGTTTCTACAGACACCTTATCTCCTAGGCATTTTTCGAAGTCCATCCTCGCCCTGTAGCATCTTCTGTAATCTAATACAGCATACTCCGCAGTGTTAACTTCCCCGCAGTACAGAAAAGTTTCTTCCGGCGATAGACCAAACACCGATAAAGAGTGTATCGAGTAGTAATCCACTTTTCTAAACTTGTTCTTCACACACAGTATAACATCCGATACTAGAGCTCTCGTCCATAACGCCACTGTTTCCGTCTAACGCCATTTTCGTTGCCAGCGCTTCATAGCCTGTCTTGCTGTTGCGTAGTTGTCATTGGAATTTCTCTAGTTTTTGAGGGGGGAGGGCTCCAATGCCAGCAATGTTATAGGTGGGACTCCTACTATAACTTTGGTTGCACTGCCCGAGACCGTTTTGTAACCACTAATTACTCTTAGCAATGTTCTTCTTTGGATTCTTTCTATTGCATTCTACTGCAAAAAACGGACTCAAGCCGATATCGCCTAAAATATTAGCGACTGTACCACCCCGTACAGCAGTTTTCGCTATTTACTGCTCGGACCTCTTACGGTTGGGAGGACTTTTAATAAAGCTGATAATATGGCTTATGCTTTCTCTGTTGAGAACCGCCAAATCGTCGCCATAGGCAATACCGGCACATAACAAAACACCACCATACAGGAACTTCCACGATGTAGACCCTAAAACCGAGCCCTGCGGTACTCCGGCTACTACGACTAGTATCATTCTTCTATTTAGGACGATTGCTCTCTCACTGATGACATGACTTTATCATTGTAATATTATTTATACGTTTATTGTTATTAGTAGAAATATTAGTATTTCTGCGCTTAGTTAAGGATTAAGTTTCTTTTCGTGATCTTTAAACTTTACTTTACTTTACTTTACTTTACACCAGGAAGCAGTATTGAACGCGTTCTTTACGCCGAGCGAAACAGCCACCAGGCACAGTCCTGTGCATTCGTCACTGTGTCGACCAGCAACCCTATTGAGTGCGTCATGGATTTTCCCTTTATGAAACCAAATTGTTTTTGCAAAAATCTTCCGGCAATTGCGACTTTTTCCTCCAGTCTACTACCGCCACTGCGGGCATCTACCAGTATCAATTATATTAAATATTCCAAATATACTCGGAAGCTATTCACGTATATTTTCTAAGGAAGCAATTAGAGGACAGTACAATGTAATTAGTGGAATAGGTACGACATCAGTTTTCAACGTTGTTGTGGCGAAGATTGACTCGTATACACAACGCTATTTTGCCGAGGAGACAAAATCTGTAAAGCCGATTTCATCTCATTTTAATAAATTGATTGATATACTAGATTAGATTGCGACTATAAATCAATCGACAATTCGAAATGTGTTGGTATTGTCTTATTGTTTCAATTTTATTCTGATTATAGTATTACTGACATCTAGTTTTCCTCTAATTTAGTTTTACTTTAATGATTTTATGATCTACGTATGCCGTGTCTGGCAAAATGGTGGACTGAAAAATGCATTTCCGATGGGTCACTAGTTAATCACTAAAAAGAGTATAATACTAGTACATATATAATCTGCAACATAATTTCATATGCATACTAAAATAACTATTTGAAATAATATAAAAACGAAACAAAATATACTTCTTTGTATTATTACAATAATTAGAAAATATGTATATTAGCTTATTCTGACTACGTTTACACTATTTTATTGATTGGTTGGTGTAATCTGCCGATCGCAGCATGTCTCCTACTGCCGATTATTTTAAGATGCACTTACAATTAATCTCTGTGATCGTGTACTGTTTTTCATTCCAGGTAGTGGTGAAATGCGAGTCACAAAATAAGGAAATAATAATAATAACAGTAAACATCAAGCCGTTGAAATGCGTTGCAAATATATAAGGGTTTTCAGAATGTTATTACTTTTATAACGATCGGTATATTGCTGCATTTGTTAAAGTAAAAAAAAATGTTTAATACATTTCACGCTTGAGCCTTTCATTTTATTTTGACTTTCGATTTGCTTTCAAAATTTGTCTGTTTCTACGAATTTCAACTTCACCATTGTGCTGGCTTTTCTATTGGATCGCCAGCGCCATCAATAACAATTCCTAAAATTCGTCAATTTCTCGTATATATCATTCCGGTTTTACGTAGTAGCATATTGTGGAGTCCAGATATTTTAAATAGCCAATGCTTTTATTATTATGGATATTTAGAATAATAATCTACTACTGAGCTAAAACAATTAGAGAATGTTTATTTTTCTAATTAAAAGGAACTGTGCAAGAATACATAATGTCCTTTAGTCGCATTTTGACGACCACTAACATTCTGACAACATAAACTGCTTTGGACAACAGTGGGTACGGTAAATTACAGAACAAATAACACAAGAAACATGGAGAACACTCATAGGCTAAAAGCGTATAGGACTATCTCCACCAAAACCCTTCTCATTCTGACGAAGACTCCACCTATAAAAGTGGTAGCCAAAGGTCACGCCAACATCCTACAAGGTCAGTTAAGAAGCAGATTCTCAAAAAATGCAAAAAACCCTGGGGAGAGCAAAACGGACTCGCCGAGTGGACCAAGAGGCTAATGCCCGACCTAAGACCCTGGTATAACAGAACGCACGACGACATAGACTACCACCTAACGCTAATCTAGTATAGACAAGGATGCTTCAACGCGTATTTTTACCTCTTCAGAATTATAAAGACGAACCTGTGCCGTCACTGCGAAGATTTGGATTTGGCAGAGCATACGTTCTTCATATGGCTCAAGTGGAATACGCTATGGCAAGGAGTTGCGCAAGATGTGAAATATCTAACACCTCCAGCGAGAACTGGCAACGTATCGATCACCTCGACAGTTGTATACTGCAAAGACAAACAGGCAAACAACGTGATCACCAGAAGGTGATGAACGTAAGAACCTAAGGTGCTACCTTGTGAACATCTAATGACCAGCCAGTAATGCCACCATAGGCCCGGGTAGCATACTGTGTGGTCTGAGAGGGGCTTTGAACCGGTAAAAATCCGGCAGTATTTGTGAATCAAAGTGCAGGTCTTTTGCAAATTTAGCTCTATCTTCAATTCAATTTTAATTCAATTATACTATAAATAAGTATAAGTATATTATAACACTTGCCATAAATTATTTGAAAAATAATTTGATTATAAAAGCCAGATTAATGTTGAAGTTTTAATTAGAAAGTGCATAGTTACAAACATACAGTAGTATATAGTTTGCTAGTTTATGCGGAAGAAGTAAACAAGTGTATGAATTCAAATACAGATGTCCTGGATACTTCGTACGCATTGTAACTTGTACGTAATAAATAACAGGGTAATCGGTCAATAAAATAAACAGCAATGGGTACTACGTGGTCCTTTGTTTATTCCTCAATATTTCGTTATACGTTGATAACATCCTCAGGAGGAGAAAAAACTAGAGCGGGCACGCTGGCAAAAAATATCAGCGGTGAATTGTGATTACGGTGAGTGTGTCAGAAAATACATCGATAAAATTGAATTAGTACTCAAAAAAAAATTTGTACCTTTTTTTGAATTTTTTTTTCACCTTTTAATTCAATTTTTTCGATGTATTTTCTGACAGTCACCGTAATCACAATTTGCTGGCGATATTTTTTTCCAACCTGCCAGCTCTAGTTTTTTCTCCTTCTGAGGATGGTATTAATGTATAACGAAATATTGAGGAATAAACAAAGGAGCACCTAATATTGCTGTTTATTTTATTGACAGATTACCCTATTAATTATTCCGTTTCTGTCTAACCAGTGACGGTCGTTCCTTCCCCTAAAATTGTTTACAGCACACTTATCACTGTAACTAAAACTGGTAACAAATTTGATGGCATTTTACATCTTTGCTAAATCACTTGCATTTGTTTTGTCAGACGTTTGTGTAGACTACCAGCAAGGCCACTATTGCCCTAGGAAGATGCAGAAGGCTTTGCGGGAGGAACTGGGGCCTTAGCCCCAAAATGACTCTGTGGCTATACACAAGGGTAGTTCGACCCATGATAACCTACCGGAGCCGGCATATACGGAGGAAAGCCTCGAAAGGCCCTGTCGATAAGCTTCAGCAAGGACACAACGGTATTAAAAGCTGAGGTAGCAGCAATCCATCATAGCGTTAGAGAAGCGGAAAGATGGACCGAGCTCGGAAAAAGCGTCGCAATCTTCTCGGAGAGCCAAGCAACACTTAAAGCTATTAGTTCAGCAAGTGTTAACTCCAAACTGGTTTGGGACTGCGTTAATGCCCTAAGCGAGGTGGGTTCCCAAAGGAAACTAATTTTGGCCTTGGTTCCCAACCACGAGGGTGTGAAGGGTAATGAGGCGACAGACGACCTGGCCAAACAAGGTTCGTCGAGGCAATTCGTCGGGCCCGCCCCATCCTTCGGCACCACCAAATCACAAATCAGAAAATCCATCAAAGAATGGATTCATAGTAGGTCCAGGGACCGGTGGCGAAAATCACCTGAGCAAAGATAGGCAGAGGAGTTCCTAAAAGAACAGAAGCCTGAATTCACCAGAGACCTACTAGATAAATAGAGGAAAACTGTCAAATTGTTAGTAGGTCTGTTGACAGGTCACTGTAGCCTAAATAGGCATATGTACAACATAGGCTCAGCCGAAGATGCCGTGTGCAGATTCTGCAAGAAGGAGGAAGAAACCCCGGTCCACATACTGTGCCACTGCGTAGGCCTGGCAAGGACAAGGTTTCTTATTTGGGCACAGAATATCCCACAGCACAGAGCTACATACAGGAGCCGCTCTCAAGGACGTTAAGCCTCATAAATAGTGCAAAGTTAGAGGGCGCCTTCTAGGTTTACTGGGGATCACAATAGACCGGGAAGGTCGCGGTGAAAGAGGCCAGTAGGGCCACCCCTAATCTAATCTAATCTAACTTTGAGTAGACTTCTTTGTTGTCAACCATTTATATAGCTACTTACTTATTCTTGAACCTGCTGAAAAAAAATACAACATGCTAGCAATAAATAATCTCTTCTCATAATAAGTTGTATACCTTACTCAAGACATATAATACGCATTAATTTTATCATTACAAGTTTAAGTAAATCAATTAGATCATAGCTTTCCTGAAGCCAAATTATGCGACAGTATTTAAACTTTAAGCATGGAAATAAGAGCCCAAACATGCAGAAACGCAAGTTGGTGCTTAAGATACAAAAGAATAGCTTTAACGAACCATTTTTTTGTACTCCGGTTGCCTTTAATTAGTAGTAATTACCTATATTACGCAACACGACTCTAATTGTGCCTTCAAAGAAGTATTGATTACTTTCGAAAGACGACACGACAGGACACACACTTCAATACCGTGGCACAGTGATATAAAAAGATCTATACGCTTCTCTTAATTTTACTTCAATTTCGGAGGATCTTTAAATTCGGAAACATCTTGACCTACATCATCATTTATTGGTAAAATCGTTAAAGGCATCCAATCGAGTTAACTCCTTAAATTAAATTGTTTTATTATTTACTACATTCCCAAACGGCTGGATATTTTTGGAAAGAAGTAGGTAAGATATACATAGATGGTGCCATGAAAGATATGTACATATGCAAGTTTTGTTTTTCAAGATATATTTCAAGAAGAAGCGAGACCATTGCTAATATCCTGCAAAAAAAACAAAAGAACAATTAAAAGTTTTTCGTATACATTCTACGTGATTATATGTAGGTACTGTTTTCTTATCATAGTTGAGTATTGATTAGTTGGAAAAACTGCCTAAAAATAAATTACATACTCAGTTAGCGGATATGTATTTCGTTTAGGCTTTGCTAGAGGAATGGTATTATGATAATTGCCTTCCAAATCACGTGGCTTTTATGTGTGTTTACTTTGGTTAGTGTAAATCCGGCTTTTGAGGACCTTTTATATCAATCGAAAGATCTCATTATACTTATAAGTATAGTACACCTTTAAGAAAGAATCCTTCATATTGTCCAGCTGAAATGTGAATGGAATACTCGAAGTATTGGAAGAGCGGAGACAAGAAGACATCTAACAGAATATAACGAATTCTGAGCCAAAATGAGTTGTACTCTTTCTATTTATCAAGAGGACAGCTGCTCTGTCATATAAATTATAAAGCACAGTGTTTTCGAATTTTGAGCAGGTTTTTAAATATAAGGATAATCGTTTTACTCACTAACTTTTTACGCAATGAATCTAGAATTACAAGAAATGATAAAGTTAATTTTCATCAAATCAATATGAAATAGAATTCTATCAAATAGCCAAGACACCTACATACTCGTATATACCTACGTAGCAATCAAGTCCATATTGGTTTTTTAATAATAATAACAATAATGTTGCCAGACAGAAATAACCACTCCAACAAAACGAATTTAGAACTATGAATTGGTAAAAATGCTTTACTTAATGATATTTTTATCATTATGAGAAAATTGCTTAACTTTTAACAGTGACAATCAAGAAAACTGTAGCAGACAAAAGTAAATAATTTGATTAAATTGTAATATTAAGCTGTTGCTAAGTGAAATAACAATGATGCTGTTCCCAACTAAAAATAGAAAACAAATTTAAGGATGAAACTGTAGTGTGTGATCAACATCGGAGGCATGAAACGATAGTGACACGCGAAGTAAATAAGGTAGTGGCACCAATAAATGACACATTAAGAAGATTTTTTTAC
>SMLS01049571.1:0-11131 GCA_004785975.1 Popillia japonica | reverse complement strand
AAAAAAAGAGCATTCTGAGTACTTGAACCACTATAACAGTGAATGCTAGATATCACAAAACAACATAACGCAGGAAAAAATTCGTATTCAACAATCAATCAATCAAACAAACCCAATTTGTTGTTAGAATTTAATCATTTATTTATAAATTCATAGGCTATTCGTAATTCTTCAATGAACATTTTTTTCGTTTTTTGATTTCTTTTCCTACATATGTTACTGCTCGCATGTGAAACAGTGTACACACAGCAGTCATTCTTTATTTGTTAATAATAGAAATAGATACCATATTCAGGACTAGCGTATATGCGCCTTTTACGTATGTTTAAATATACAAAATTGATTTATAATTAATAATGATATCAAATTGTAATTACTATTTACTCGTATGGCGCTATATTACATAAGAAATAAATAGAAAGTTAAGGAGCTAAAATATTATCTTAGGCAACTAAATGTACATTAGAGTCTGTATTGTTGATCAGTAATGACTAAGACATTGCTGATGTGAAAAGTTGCTAAATTGTACTTGTGCAATAAAAGTTGTGCTGTCCATGGAGACGTATCAGCAATTCAACAGCAGTAATGAGCAGTTTTGTTGAGTTCTAGTAACTTCTCAAGAAAAGTAGCTATTAGATAAACTATAAACCACACAAAATCAAAATCCTATATTACAGCTAAAATAATTGATTCTACCAGATTATACACAACAGTTTCTATCAAGTAAATAAAATAAAAGTTAATGTTGATTGAAGCTTAAGCCTTCAATTAATGATTCATTTATACATATTTTATTGTAATTTACATCTTTCATTTGATATTCCTTATTAATTACAGCTATACCTGACAAATTTGGTCTCAAAAGGCTAAAATGCACCAAACTAAAATCATGCATATTTAAAATTTAAACACACAACTTCTGGTGCAAATCAATATTGCAGAGCAAAACACAATTACTAATTTAGAATAAAATTAATGGTAGATACTAACTTTTATCTAATATTGTTACTATTCTGCATTTATCACAAAAAATGAATAAAAGCTATATATATTTTTCTAAAGTAATTTCGTACCATTACTGCTAACAAATCTCCAAACTTTTAAAATGATGTTTAACCAAATGAATACAACAAAAATAAGTGCAGAAAAACATGTTATGTCACAAGAACTCAGATTAATTGGAAGGAAATTCAATTCTATTCTATTAATTACCTACGATAAACTGATACATGAAATGCAACACAAAAGTATAATAGATTTGAAATACTGTCATACTGCTAGCTGTGATATATCTTACTCTTATTGATAATTATGCATTACTGCCAATACAAGCTTGAAAAAGATAACTTACCTTTTTAAAGCCGATATCATGTGCATACTCTCTGAAACACTGCCGACAGATATTTAAACCATATTTACGAATTAGACCGTGCCTATTCGAACAAGAACGGCTGAAACAAATAAAAACCAATTAATAGAGAGCGGAACTGCGATGAAATTATGTCAAATATCAATAACGTGAGAATAGTAAGGTTATCCACGCGGTGACATGTTTATGTAGAAATAATCTTCTTTCTTGAGAATTAGCCATTCACAAACATGCACTGCGACAATCGTAAACATTTACTTACCACGAGCGGGATCCTTGCCCATATTTACGAGGGTGTGAATACCAAATATTTTGATGTCCCATGTTCCTATTTTCACAAGTTTAGCAGAAAAGAAATACGACAGTTGACGCCAGCAAGGGGAAATTGTAGCACACTCTACCGGCAATGTACCAACTATATTGGCGCGAATTACAAATTGAATTTGTTTTCAAATAGAAATTAAAAATAAAAATGTAGTCTATTCACCCAAAAAGCCAATAAACATGTTCACTTGTAAACTCCATTAAGTGAAGTTGAGATATAAAATTTGTGATAAAGTATATAAATGTGGGATTATATACGAAAGCTAATAAACAAATAAAAAATATATAATAACATGAATTGTAGAAAAGTACGTGACCCAGGGGCTTCCATAATAAGAAATTGAAATAAAATACAATAGATGTTCTTTATATAAAAAAAATCTTTATTAAATTTAAAAGTTTATTAACACTAAGACACGTCGAATGCTCTAGCAAAATACTTAGTTTTCGACTTTATAGCTTCTGTAATATAGGGCACTCTTTCAAATTCTGGAAGCGACTTCCAAAGTGCTATAGGTACTGGCACGACCGAATATCCTTTCGCTTCTAATGTTTGCAGCTTCAAAGAAGTGGAACCTAGCAGGTGTTTATTATTGGTGTAACATATTGAATCCAATGCCATAAGTAACACACTATATTAAAACAAAAAAATATTAACATTAGTATTCCTTTGGCATAAATTAAAACTGACGCTACTTACACTTGGTTCGGTGATTCATACTCCAAGTCTTCCACATAAACAATTTTTGTATCTAAAGCGGACGCAAAACCTCCCTTTTTTAACAAAATGAAATGATCTGAAAGCATACTGCAACGATATTTATCTGCAAAACTAGATTAGACGAAACATACCGATATGATGCAGCATTCTAGTTAAGGCAGGTGTCTTCACAAATTTGTCACTACCAAATACGTGTAATAACGCACCTTCCAAAGGATAATCAGCAACAGGCTTTATTTTCGATTTAACCATACGTATAAACTCTTCACTTGGTAAATACTCACTTAACTCCGGTTTAAATGTTTTTATGGCTTGAGTTATAAGCAAGATATTTTCAAAATCTGAGAAGTAATCTGAAACAGAAATTTATAAGTACGTATAAGGTGCGTATATTCTACCTGCAAAATACTTTTTTTGAAGATGTCCGTTAAATATTCTTCATTCAAAACCTTTTGTAAGATTACGGGTACATAAATATCGAGAACACATAATGCAGCTTGAAGTGCAGGTAAATGAAGTCTTTTTCCTACAAAATTATCAAAATTCTTTATGTTTAAGAAATATTCTTTTATTTTATCGTAATATTTAGGACGGAAATCAGTCAAGGCGCAACCACGAATAACATTGTATGTTAGAATTGGATCGCCATTTTCAATCAAATCCGAATTTTCCCTACATTTTTCTGATATGTAATCAAGTAAATTGGTATTCAAGTGGTACTAAAACAAAGTTCCTTAGAATTCATGTATGTAATACTATTCTTCGCAAAATAATCAGTAAGTAATATAAGATAAACTATTTTGGGCTGAAGAAAATAGTCACTGAATTGCTTATAGGTATCTGATATCAACATTTAGCTACATTACTAATGAGACAGCAACTGAGTTTTAACACTCTTATAGTCTAGGTCTGTTTATTGAGGCTTATGACCCAAGATAGTTTCTTATAATCCTGACTTGCTTATACCTAATAAGAATACCTACCACCCGCAGAAATTTTCTGAGTAAGTGTACCGCATTCTCAAACCCAAGATCCTGAGTAATGAGTATATTGGCGCAGTAATTAAAGAAATCATCATTGTAATAATATGGTGCATTTAGTTTGTATTTTTTTATCAGTTTTGAAATTATTGTCTCTAAATCATGGTAAGGAACAGAATATCCTCCTATGAATAATGACTTCATAGCTTTATGAAGCAGTGGTTCAAATTCTGCTTTTGGCGGCATATCACACAGAGACCACATTATACTTGTAGCACTGCGTTGATCAAAGACCTTCACTTTCATCAACGAGTTGACTATGCGTTTAACAGACTGTTCACTAATAACATCTCTCCGTGATACATAATGAAGATGCTCAGATAAAGTAGTTACATTAGTTTGATCAAGTTTAATAGGTAGTTGAACATCATAGACAATAGGTAAAGCTATTTTAAGAGCATCTACTAACGGAGACGGCGTCGCTTTAGATAAAAGAAAGTCCGTAAAAATAATCTGTTGTAATGTCATTTGATTTACATCGTGTTTCAATAATTGTAAAAGTATTTGATAAATCGTACTATCTGATGATACTCCGACAAAAGACATAACTTTCAAAGCCTCAATTGTCTCATTCAATTCTATTGCACCAGCATAATATTTTAAATGGTTGCATATCTTTTCAAAATCAGGGTGCTTTAATAGCTGAAGGGTTGATAGTTTTGACCTGCAAAATATGTAATAAAAGTAAACATTTACATAAATATATTTGTTATTGTTGTAGTACAATACACGCCCAAAAATTGAAAACTGTCTTTTGCTAATACTTTTATGTCTATTTGATTATAATTAACAAAGGGACTGAATTTAAGCAGACTTACATACAAACGAAGGACGCCGAACGTACATAAATAGAATTAAGTATTAGCAAAGCAGAAAACAACAACCGAATTTGTTACCTATTTATAAATTAAACAAAGAGTTTCAGTGTTGCATTATATACATATGTATATCATACACTTGCCTGCCATGCTTTTGTAGCATAAATATTGTCCTCAATGCTTGTATCGTATGTTTTGCATTCATTACATTACTGTTAGTTTTAACCAAATCTAAAACGTGAGGAACTGACGGCGCATTTTTAAGATTATTTATTAACAAATCCGTGTTTTCTGGTAATATTCTACTTAGTTGTACATCTGCAAAATAACACTGTAATTTTTCCTGTTATTAAGTATACGACTATACTTTACCTTTACTAATATTTAATAAGTTATTAGAATTCTTAAATCCACTACTTAATGATCTAAAGGATACCCTAATGTTTTTAAAAATCTGGTTCATTATTTTTCTGAAAAAACAAAAAAATATATAATTCAAGGAATGCATGGAACATGAAATGAATAATGATATTTAACTGTTATATAATTATGTTAGAAATAAATGAGTTCATTAGTATAACAAATTTTCTAAGTAGCATAAAAATACGTATACAAGACCTTCAAAATTCTGATAGCCATGAATTTATTTAAATTTGGCGCGTTTCCAACTGCTTTGTATTGGCTGGCATTAGATGGCAGTTAATATTGTTTCATTTTAATTGGTTTATAAAGTAAGTGAAACTAGTATGTCTGCAAATGACTAGTGCAAATCAGCAAATTGACTTGTAATAGCAGTAACATAAGAAGCGCCTGTTAATGTTGTCTTAAATATATACGAACTTATGAAGAGCAGTAATTTAAAGTAGTGATACAAAACTAGTGAAAGTTAAGAAGAAAGTGTTTCTAAAATGGACAACCCAGAATCTAATGAACGTTTTAAAGTATTGGGGTTCATACCCCAAAAAGAAAATGTTTATAACAAATTACTACCCTACGCAGACAAATTGGATCAAGAATCAACAAAGTTGTTTCTTGATATAAAAACTAACCTAATAAAATCAGTTTTAGCAAGAGAAATGAGACCAGGATGTGCTTTATGGACATCTAGATTAAATAAGTAAGTAGCATTTTACAAAATTGATGTACCTGTATTAATTTTTTACCAATTGGGAATGGTAATATGTAATTTACAATCAAAATTACATATCAGAATGACAACTAGAATGGAACCTTTATTATTTGACAATTCACCATTAACCTCACAAATTATAGGAGTGGGGATAAAATAAACCGCAAATTTTAAATATTTGTTGTTTATGTATATTTTTTAACGTAATAATATTTTTAGGTACATGAAAATTTACGGACTTAAATTTTCCAAAGACGATCACATATGTTTAATTAGGCTGTATTACGATTTATTAACACAGCCTAACTTAGAACCGACAAGAATTAATAAATTTGCTGCAACCTTATCTTTTTTATTAAAGTGAGTATATCTTCATTATTTCCGCTTCCTGTTAGTATATCATTTTCACTTATGAACAATTTTAGAAAAGACTATTTGCTTTCTCAAGATGACTTGCAACTAGACTGGAAACCCTTATATGATTTATGTACGAGATTGGTACAACAAAGTAAAAATGATATTGGCATGTACCGATACTCTTCAGGCTTGGAAACCGCCTTAGAAAATCTTATACGTTGCGCACGCATGTATGTAACATTAAGTGAATTACATTTAGTGCTGCATTAAATGAAATTTGAATTAAAGCTTTTACATTTTTGTAGCTATTTTCCAGTCACTGCAACACAAGAAATTTTAGATGAATTCAGACCACAATTATGTCCTTATAGCAATTCAGAAATTGCAAGTGCAATAGAATACTTAGAAATTTTCTTACCTATTGTAGTCAAACCAGAAGAAGCTGATCTAGGATACAAGTTATGGTTTGAGGAGTTAATGAATTTGTGGGAGGTATGCCACAATGCAAATATATGGGAAAGTGTAAGCCGTAAATAATTCATGTTACTAGTATGTTATATTTTTACCAATTTTTTAGCACTTAGCCACATTAATGGCAAGATTAGCTAAATATAATATAGGATATATTAACTGGGAACCGTACATTCCTATAATGTTTGTAAGATTTTTGAGAACTTTACATTTGCCTGTTGGTTATAAGCAAAAGCAGTCATCAAAAATGTACAAGATTGATATACATGCGATGACTATGTGGATAGTATGTACATTTGGTGGGGGTAATGATACAGCCTTCATTCATTTAGAGAAATTTATGCAAACTTTAGAATCCTACTGCCATCCTGCAAATACTGGAAGGTAATAACAAGAATGTTTATGTATCTAGCATAGAATTAAGTAATAATGTTGCATGAATCATAATTGTTAGTGGCTACTTTGACAAGATCCCAACATATGAGGAAATATTTTAAAGATGTTTGACATGACAAACTTTAAATTTTACTGGTTTGGTTTAATTTGAACAGAAGAGTTTTTAATATAGTTTTTCTACTGGTAATGTATAATTTAAAAACCGTTGTTGCTCTTTTGGGAATTATTTTGGCTTTTGTTGCTCATAATTATTGTATTACAAGAAATTAATACACAGGTAGTGTGTGGCTAAAAACTTGTTAAGGATTTGATATTTTTAATAGACGGGTGTGAAGGTTATTTGGTACAAGGTAGAGCTGATGGAATAGATTCATTAGAAAACTATGATAACACTGTGCTTAGGAGATTTGTTGTTTATTTATTAAAGGTGCCTTCCAAGTAGTTTTTCATGTATGTATATCTGCAATCTAAGTTTTATTGTTTTTAAATTCCTCTAAAACTGGTCTATCCATCAAATGAACAAGAGTGAAGTGAAACAAGATATATACTTGTAACTAAATTAAATACATATTATTAATACTCCATAGTATGACTTTTATTTTTTATAACGGCATTGTATCTATAATGATTTGATAATTTTTTAAATTATTCAATTAATTTAATTTAATCAGCTTGATAGTCGTACTCGTTATCTGTCTATTAAGTAATGTGGGAGAATTATGTAGCACTTTCTGATAATGTTTACTAAAATTATATTATGAGAGCTAACTGAAATGGAGTAAAAATCATACATTGTCTAGATATATCTACATGGAGAATATTAGATTTAGGGAATTGATATACAATTTTGTTTTGCTTTGTTTTTTTTTGTATGCAAGGCATGAGTTGTAAAGCAGACCTTGTCTGAACTCCGCCTTGTGATTTGCCACATTGCTATAAATTTGATTTCTTTTTTGTTATTGATTATATAGATATTTCTTTTTTTTTTGTTTGTCATATTTGTTACTTTTTTTTTCTTCTGTTGTGGCAAATAAAGGTTATTATTATTATTATTATTATACAGTAAACTCCGGTTATAACGGACTTGAGCGGACCGTTAATTTAGGTATGTTATAACCGAGAGTACGTTAAAAAAGAAATAAAGCAAATAATGACTTATCGTTTTTCGTCCACACATAAGTACAATTTCTCTCTTTAAGTGTCTAATAAAAAGATATCTATCATTGTGGAAACAAAAGAGTAATATATTTTCAAGAACATGTTATTACATTAATGATATATGTACATACATATATGTATATTATTTAAAAAAATCGGTTATTTTACCTTGTTTCGACTTATTTAAACATTTCGTGCGCAAATGTTTGTCAACTTTAAGCATCGCATTTAATATTTCGTCACTGACACTGTCGTCTTTTTCGAGGTAAGTTAATAATGTGTTCGATAATTGTAACGGATCAAACTTATCACAATTAACATCTTCAATGAAGTCGTCATCCTCACTCTCACTTTCATCCATTTCTGTATTTTTTTCATTTATCACGTTATCATCAGTAGGAACGTTAGTAGTGATTAGTTCTGAATCAACATTAGTGTAGTCATTGAGGTTTGAAATGTCTTCATGAAGAAGCAAATCATGTTTTTTCAACCATTCACTTAATGGGATGTCCCAATCGTCATCATTATTTTCGTCAATCTGTCTTATCCACTGCGAAAGAGGAAGATCATCTGCTTCGTCAAATTCACTATTTGTTGAAACCCAGCCGGCATGTTTAAAACAGTTTTTAATTGTGTTAACACTTACATCTTGCCATGACTGTGCTAACATTCTTATAGCATCTAATAATGATATTTCAACGGTTTTCCCTTTGTCTAAATTTTTTATAATTTCTAAGATAATGTACCTTCTGTAACGTGCTTTCAGACAGTGAATTATACCCTGATCCATGGGTTGTAAAGAAGCTGTACAATTTGGGGGTAAAAACTCCAAACGAATGTTTGTTAAATTATTTATCTGTGGATGCGCTGGGCAATTATCCACCAAAAGGAGAATTTTTCTTTTTCTTTTGCGAAGTTGGTCGTCCCAACGCCTGATCTCATTTTCAAAAATCGCAGCAGTCATCCAAGCTCGGCTATTTGCGTTATAACTAACTGGTAATCTTTTAACATTTTTTAAACATCTGGGTTTCATAAATTTTCCTATAACTAAAAGTTTGCATTTCTCCGTTCCATTCATGTTAGCACATACTAAAACCGTAACTCGCACTTTTGATTGTTTTCCACCAATGCATTTTTCTTGTTTAAACCTTAAAGTACGATCCGGCGTTAGTTTATAAAATAAGCCTGTCTCATCAGCATTAAAAATATCACTATCATTATAGCCTTTTCTAATTTCGGGCCAGACATTTTTAATCCAGTGTTGTACGGTGTCGACATTCACATCCATCGCTTCTCCGTGTATTTTTCCTTTTGTAATATTGTAACGCTTCTTAAATCGTTCGATCCATCCCGAAGTACATTTAAAATCAGGACCGTTCACCAATCTTCCAAAGTGTTCGGCTTTTTACTGTAAAATCGGACCGCTGATGGGCATGTTCAATGATCTTTGAGTTTTAAACCATTCAAGTAATAACTAATCAACATCTGTTCGAATGGGATTACTAATTTTTTTAATGGATAGAGATTTACCATAACTTTCTTGCAATATTTTCTGCCTGGAAGTCCATATGCCCGAGACAGTTGTTTTCGACAAGTTTAATTCTTTACATAATACCGTTTGCTGCATGCCACTTTCAATTTTTCTAATTATGTTGTATTTCTCTTGAAGGGTTAGTGTTTTACGTTTTTTTATTTGCGACATTTTTTCTACACACGGCTTCTATCTTCGGAGACTGTTACAGACTATGTAATCAATGTATATGTATGTGACTATCGATTATTGCACATACACATCCCAGAATTGAACACAGCAACGGTTTTTGTTTCTCCGAAATCAGCTTTGTGAGTTGTTTATGCTTTGAACACCTGCGCCTAGTACGTTATAGCCGATAGAAAGCTGATGTAAGGACGTGCAAAATAGTACGCTATATAAAGAGTGTACGTTATAAGCCAGATACGTTATAACAGGAAAATACAACATTAGTTTAAATAGAGCTGGGAGCGGGGTAGGTAATAGAGTACGTTAAAACCGATAATACCTTATATCCCATGTACGTTATAAGCGAAGTTTACTGTATATACATATATATCAATAATGTACTAATCTGTGCTCTTCCAAATTATGAATGTATTTTTAAATTATGTAAATTACCATTTTCAATTTAATTTCCATTTTTAACAGGTGGACACCAAAAATTCGCGAATTTTTGAAGAAAATCTCATTTTACTTTGTACAACGTGTACATTATGAAAGATATCGTACACCATCATGGGATTATCGCGCTAATCCCGACTATATACTGACTGATGCAGAAATAGATAGATTTGTAGCTATTCTCAAACCCTGTATTGAGCAAGCAATATTCATGAAACAAGGAGTTCAAGATATTGTACTCACTTTGAATTATCTTGCCTGTTTAAGACCAAATATTTTAATACCTATTACTTTGGATAAGTTGTATAGCTCAATGGACAGCTTAACAGAACCGCACAAACTGACTAGTTCTATAGTTTGTGTTACTGCTGTTTCTAGGTAAGTTTACGATGTGCTATTTTGTACATGATTGTAATTTTATTATTTATTAGATATATGGTGCAGGGTAAACGAAATGGATTTCCAGAAGGGCCTACTAACGTTTTGCCTCTGTTAAATGCGTTACTGCCAGGTATTGATCCAAATGACATGAGAAAATGTTTTCTGACATTCAATTTTATTATGAATATATGTACTATGTGTCCTATAGTAAACAGTTCTGACGCTAATAGATATTATGACGACTTAACAGAGGAAGAGCATATTATTTGTGAGCAAACTGCCGGATTTGAAGATTTCCTAATACAATTTCTTGACAGGATTTTTATGTGGATAGAATCTAACTCGCTGGAATTTACTAGAATGGAGTTGAGCGATAATAATTTTAGTGATGTAAAAAGTAAAGCAGATTCTATGTCGGAAGGAGCGTTAATATTGCTAGTAACAACTGTTCTTATGCAGTGCAGTACGACTATTTTTGTATCCGCCCTGAAGAAACTGTACAATTTTGTTACGAATCGGGTTATGGAATTGAATATTTCTGGTAAATTGGTGGCTACATTGTGTCGGGCGTTTGTGAAAGTTAACGCAGTGGAAACCATGAAGGTATTTGTACCTCATTTGTGCGATACCATAGAACAACTACTAGATGAACACGAGGATGTGATGAATGAAGAACGGTTAAATGGGGAACTACTATACAATCTTTTGCTTCTATCTGAGGTACAAATTGAATTAATAATTTCTAGACGAATCAGTGGCGGAAAACACTTGTCACCAAAACTGTTTGTCTTCTCCTTTAAATTACTTTTTTT
>SMLS01049570.1:0-13296 GCA_004785975.1 Popillia japonica | reverse complement strand
CAAACGCGTACTGTCAATATTTATTTATTAGCTGTCATTATTACAACTTAACCTTAATTGAGCATAGGTACTTGTATCACGTAACGCAATCTGTCAAAACAGCTTACGCACAAGTTAGCTAGCTTCGTTGGTTAGACACCCTTAGACAGTTAGTGAGACACTTATTACCTGTTTGATTGCCAACTGTAGAAAATCTAACAAATAAAGGTTATGTCGACAAAATTTGCGGCGACATCTATATTATAAATTAGAATTAAAATGACAGTTTGTATTGTATTATAAATTCATGAGTTTAAGATATCTACGTACCTTATAGGCGGTGTAAGAGGTTTTATTTTGTTCTGGCGAGTTTACTCGTCTAGATTAAGGATGTGAGCTTAAGATACAGTGGCGTGCGTGGATTTAATTATAATTTACATAAATATCTGTCAAACGTTTAAATTTATAATGACAGCTTATTGAAGCAGGGATTTTTGTGTTGCCAACCTTGCGATTCAACATGTAATCGGTAATAATTAAAATTTTAAATTAGAAATTAACTATTTTAACAGAAAATGTTTGAAAACGATTTACACAACCAGATGGGGAGTCTGATCTTTATAAAAATGTTCATTTTGTGTAGAAAGAATGTTTAACCTCACAAAAATTGTAGTAAAAGCGACTAAATTTATAACGGCATAACCTTCTAGATGATTAATTTCCATAATTGTTGCAAGTAGTGTGTTTGAATTATGTTTCACCCTGTATATACTCGAGGAAATTGTATTTTGTTATTAAACCGATGTAATGTCACTTAGTTATGGCTTCAAACTGTTCAATAATAAGATTATTACCGTTTCAAACTTCCAAAATGTGATTTAGTCTTAATTTAATTGAATTATAATATTTACCTCCAAACTCCTAGATGAAATATCTAAGATATCCTTCACGTATATACTTTTTCCAGAATTTAAATTAATTAAACTATTTCTCCTTCATATTTCATGCAATATTCGCAATCTTCGAAGATTAAACAATTCAAACATTAAACGTCAAATTTTTGACACTTAGTAAACAAGATGGCAACCTAACGCATCTGCGAACCTTTCCTGGCAATTTTAATCATTTCTAAAACAAAATTTTAATCGTACCAAAACGCATTTCGATACTCGAATCGGTTAATTCTCGTTTCCCTAACCAAACAGATCGAATCAAATGTGTCAATGTCCGCTCAAACATCGAACCTCTCAGTATACGCAACGACGTACTACAGTAATGGCTGCCACCTTTACGTTATCATAACCTTTCATTCGGGACAAACGTCGTCCGTAATTAACTGGCGATATCTACCTTTTTTCCGTTAACGACCTAGTGCGGCACTCGCTAGTACATCACCGGGAATAATCGAAACACACGGTCCGAACGTCAATGTCGTGGAATTCGCCTCAACAAACTCGAAACTCGGTTACAAACAGGCGCCATCGCGAACTACATCAGGATATACTACATATACGGGTGGCTAGTCGGCTCGTTTAGCGGGCATGCGCTAACTTAACGGGTGAAAATTTCGTTACGACGGTATTAGTCGTTTAATAATATGTAAAATCGTAAAAGGTTGGTAATTATCCAGGTACATTCGTATATAGTTGAGGTCGATTTATCCGTTGTGGGATAATCGCGATTTTATCCCGTCTCGCAGTTCGGATTTTGTCGGCGTTAGAAGCGACGATGTCTGATCATGACCGAGACCGTCGTCGGTCGGCGGGGTCCCGCGACCGTTCCCCGCGCCCGCCCATCTACCGATGCTTCCATCGCTAGACGTACATACGTATAAAACATACGCGTACGTATAAAGTAAGTGTATGTATTTCGGTGAAATCAAAGGACCGCCTTCTTGTACCGAGATATACGTATATAAAACGAAATTGTTTAAAAGAATTATATTGTTTATACCTCTCGGATGAAACGAAGCAAAAATCTAAAGTTGACGTTTAATTAATTTAATCGAAAAATTCCATCGATTCGTCTGTACAAACTTTGTAGATTTTTATTTATTAAATATGAGCTGTTTTTATTACTCTTTGACGGCAAATTTTGACCGATAAAAAACTTTCCTTCGTCCTCGTTGCACGAGCGATTACAGACTCAGTGGTGTAGTGGCAAATTTTCCAGTGTGGGAACGCTAAATAAATATGTTATATGTATGTGTCAAATTATAAAGAAATTCGTATTTATACATTTTCTTAGAATGCCTATAATAGCTAAGAACATACATAGAATGTATCTGAGCCCGCTGAATAACGCCGAGTCTTCACGAATTTATTAAATAATATAGATAATCATAGTAAAAATAAAATAAAGAAATATTAACCTTATTTTTATAGACTTAATTTATTATTTTACAATACATCACGAAATAGTTTTATTCAACTATTTTTATATCGATAAAACTAACCTTACTATCATAACTTCATTTTTAAATTTAACATATTCCAAGGAAGTATAATCAACCATTTACAAATAATCCGCAAATGCGTCTTCTTCTTCTTTGTCAGGTTGGTGTTTACCTCTTCGAGTTCTTGCGTCATCAGCTGTGCGGTGTCGTCGTAACCATATCCCGACGTAATAGTCTGGTTTCCATGTCCGGATATTTGGGCCATTCAACTTGATGAACATTAGAGCTGATATGTGCTCGATGCTCAGTGTTGTTCTAGTTGGCGATATTATCAGATTCATATGGCTAAAACCCCGTTCACACTCTGATGAACTGCAAGGAATGAGTTTGTAGCCATTCATCAGTGCAAGTCCTTTGGAATGACCATGCTATTTTCTAAATAATCTCTAAAACTGTTTTTAGTTTTGTTTAAATTCAACCTGAATCTTGCACAGAGTTTTTCGACTTCTTTTTCTCCATATCCAACGGATTCTTTCGGTGGCCAGCTTTTGCTTTCAAGCACTTGCAATTCTGAAAGAAGTGACATATATTCTTTTTCGTGATTGCTAGTCCCTGTTGATGGTTCGTTGCTGCTTCTAGTGGTGAAAAGCTTACTATTGAGGTTGTTAATGACACTTGATAGCAACTGTTGGTGATTAATAGCAGTTATTTTGCTAGTGCTTGTTAAGGGGACACCACAAAAGTTACCCTCTATTGCAGTTCTTTTGGCCCCAAGGCTCTTAGTGCCAGGTTTCTCTTTAACGCACTCGAAAAAAGCAATTGACCTTCTTATGAGTTTGTCTGCATAAACTACAGTTGTTTGTCTGTTTTGAAGACATTCTGAAACCATCGACAATTCTGCTAATATGTAATACATGATCGCCAAATCTGACAGAAATTGAGTTGATGTCAGATGTTTAATCAATCCTCTGAACATCGCTCGTTCAGTTGTAGTTCTGTTCTTGACGTCTTCTTGAGCCTTCTTAAACTGAGAGTGCAAAGCTTGATAGCTATACCAAACGGCTGTAACTGTTTTAAGGGAACTGGATACCCATCTCGTACCCAAAATACGACCAATTTTGTTTAGCTCCAAATCAAGTTCACTAGCACACTCGGCTAGTTCTCGTTGGTTTTTAGGTGATTTGCTATAAAGAGTGTATAGCTTATCCATAAAAATTTGAAAGTGGTTAACAGCTCCCACATCACTGATTGAATCACTTACATCTAACTCTATCCTATGGTTCATACAGTGCCAAGGAACAATGTTTGGAAATTCCTGTAGTAGCTTATCTACGACGCCAGATTTTTTCCCTAACATGACACTAGCACCATCTCAGGCAAATGCAACTAAATTCTCTTTTAGGTACTCACGATCAAACCCATATTTTTTCAAACAACCTAAAAGGACTTCAAAAATAGAATCGGCAGTTTGATTAGGCAATTCAATCAGGTCTAAGAATAAGATATTTGGTGGAAGATCTTTGCTGGTTTCACATTTTAAATAAACGATCAAAGTAGATTTATTACTCAAGGTTGTAGATTCATCAATCAAAATTGAAATTTTACCTGATGTGCTTTTAATCTGATGAGTAATTCGTTTTTTCAACCCATCAGAAATGTGGTTAATGATTTCAGTTGCACTAAATCTGGAGTGAAATCCTACACCAATTTCCACACCATTCATTTTCTGAAGTTCCAAAAGTTCGGAATGGTCAGAAAAAGGTCTATCATTTTTTGCCAAGTAGTTAGCTGATCTAAATATTTTTGTGGTAGATTCGAGGTTGGACATGTTCATTTTATCACAAACATTTTCAATAGTTTCCTTATCCGCCTTAGCAGATATGGTCTTGGCTGTCAAGTGGCTTGCTGATTGTTTGTGTAGGAAAATCTTTTTTCTTAAAGAAGTAAGTTGGACAGACTTATTTGACCCACTGAATGTGATTGTAAATGCACTCCATTCTTTAGAAATTGAAGTACGTTCCTTCTTGAACGCACCTAGATGAGAAGCACGTTGCTACACAATACATAGCCTAATGAACCATTTTTGCCATCTAACCAAGGGAACGCTTCTTTTTTGCGTACCCACATATCGCTAGACCATATAGAAGGCTATTTTGATACATTTTCAATCTCAGGTGTTGCTGAAGATGAACTTACAGAAGAAGAACTTACAGCTGTTGCCGGTAAACCACTTTTATCATCTGAAGTCACGGGGAGAGGAATAGAATTCGTTCCTGAACCTGAAGCAGATGCATCTGGATCCTCGTTTAAATGTTGTTTAGTGAAGAATGACAGAAGTGTTTTTTGATTTATCTTCGACGATTCCATAATCCTCTGAATAATTTCACTGACACTGAGTGACTGCGTTTACCCTCCAGTTCGTCTGATTATTTATTATTAACAATTAACAGCGGCTAGAGACAAAACAATGGAAAGCGTAACCGAACTGAACTAGCGTAACGCACAATGACAAGAAATTGAAGACGGACATGTCACCACACGAATACCGGACTGGGGGCAGTCACCAAGCCCGGTGAACTCCCGAATCGCTGTCTACAATATCCTGTGCGCAGTACAAAATGCAAGCAAGGTTATATTTAAATCAGATTACAATACAAATTCATATTATCATTTAAGATCAACATCAATCGAGTTTACAAATGTTTCTTAAGTATTGCTTCATTATATACAACAATCATTTCATATAAAATCAGTATTTATCAATAAATTTTTAATTTCACTGTGAAAAACCAGTGTGGGACAAGCGTTCCCGCACCACTACACCACTGATTTTACACAAGAGTGCATCTTAAGGTTTCTGCTTATTCTCAGTTACATTTACTTTTTTCCAATTTTGTAGTTTTTTGCTTGTTTAGATGATTCATTATAATCAGTTGCTAAAGTATCAAGTAAGTATACAAATATTTATTTTAGCTGTCACTTTGACAATTGTCTGACAAATTTAAATTTAAAAATCAGGAGTGCTTACATAAAATTACGGAAGCGTTCCCATCTTAAGTGGAAAATTTGCAATCATCATCCAATATGAACCTAATAATTATAATAATAGATGTCACTGATAACGTGAATTAAAATGTACATAAATACATAAATTGTTTGACAGATTCTGTCAAATAAAATAACAGAAAATGTCAACTGTCAAATGACTGTATGAGCAAGTATCCTAATATACGTACTCGTACTTCGTTTCAGAAGGCTTGCATTGTACAGTCTAGTAAATAAAGGATGCCTATTATAGTCCAACATTTTCTGTTTTGTGACCCTAATTAATTGGCAGCACATTGATTACAGTAGATGACCAGATTACAGTCAAGAGGTAGAGTATGACGCTTAAGAGACGTCTTAATCGTGATACCATTTCAACATTAGACAAATATGTCATTCCCTTAACGTCGTTTTGTTTTCATATAGCCAAGTATACATATAATCTGACGTCAAAATTACGTCAGTTGGGTCAATGGATAGAGTATGACGTTTAGCCGACGTATTAATTCTGATATCATTGCGACATTATTAAAATTATGTCACTTACATTACATACTAATCACTACTTTCGTCACTGGAGAAAGTATCATGTTTAGGAGACGTCTTAATTCTGACATCATTTTGACATTAGACAATTAACATCCTTTTACGTTCATATAAGTAACCATATGATCTGACGTCAAAGTAATGTCAGTTACTGCAGAGATTGCAGGTCACTTTCGTCATTATAGGAAATGCCTTAATTCTGATTTTTATTTAACATTCTCCTTTTGGCATTCCTGTAAAGTCCTTTTGTAGTCTCATATAGCTAACCACATAACCATACCATGAATAATTGTAATCAAAGTACGTCCATTTTTTATGATTATACGTCACTGGGCAGAGCATGATGGCTATGGATATGTCAATTTCGTTATCATTTTGACATTAGTCGATTTACATTCCTTTAAGGTCCATTGATGTTCGTATACTAACCATATAATCTGACGTTGAAACGATTTCGTCAACATTACATCAGTTACTAGTCATTACACGTCACTTTCGTCTTTGGGGCAAAGTAAAAGTATATTTAGAGCACGTGTTAATACTGATATCTATTTAACATTATACGATGAATGATCATATCAAAATTACATCAATTTCTAATTATTATACGTCACTTTCGTCACTTGGTGGAGTATGACCTCTAAGAGATGTCTTAATTTCTATATCTATTTAACACCAGCCATTTGACTTCTTTGGAAAGTCCTTTATAGCCATATAGCTAACCACAAAGCTATACGGCGAGTAATCTTATCAAAATTACGTCAGTTACTAGTCATTTCACGTCATTTTCGTCAGTGGGCACGTCTAGGAGGCGACAATTAACATCTAACAGCTAACCACATAATTATACGTCCATTGCTAGTCATTATACTTACGTCATTTTGGTAATTGGATAGAGTATGGTGTCTTAATTCTAAAATTTACTTCACGTCAGCCAATTGACATCCCTGCAACGTCCTTTATCGTCCTATAACTATACACATGATCTAATACCTAACGGAAATGAAGTCGTCAAAATGACGTTATAGTTTTTGTCACGTCATTATGGTTATTGAACAGAATATATGACAGGTCTTGAAGTTAGGACATTTTTATTTCAAACAATACGTTAAAATGACTTCAATTTCTGACAGCAACGCCATCTATGGAAATAAAGTAGAAGCATTTTGACATTTGTGGTATTTAATGGAACTTTTATTGTTACTACTGTATTATACAATTTATAGACCGTAATAACGAATTCCAGCACTATTATTAAACTATATACTCGCATTACAGTATACCCACTAACGTTTCCGCTAATTATTAGATGAATAAATTTGAAACTAATGACAGCACAGCTGTAATGTATCGTATGTAAATTCGTTGAAATATTTCATAACTAACTGCAGCGGAAATTAACAATAATTTATTCATAGAATCCACAATAGATCGTGTTGCATTCAATCATTTTGCGTTGGTAATTTATCGATTGAGGTTAGGATTTTATCCGACAACCCAACGCCATATTTCCGCGAAAAAAAAAATGCAATTTTGTAGTTTTTCGCTGGACTGGCACATTATTAGTTTTTATCATGTTTATGTCGGTTCAAATTTGCCACAATTTTTTCTAATGAAACTGATTGATTTGCATATAAAATTGCATTAATTTAAAATCTAGTTATGACTTTAGTTACGCTCTAGTTATATCGCGTCCCCAAAGTTTATCTTCATTAGAACTGCTATGTTTTTTTTTTGAATTTTAATGGTGGTATTAGTGCATGTATTGTGCATAATTTTGACAGCTTGGTTATGGCATCTAAATGTTATAATTACTAATTTAGTTTATTAGGATTTCTTAGGATGTTAGCACAAGAACTTCGATTATGATGCCTAGACTTGAAAATGATTTTGTTTAAGTATAATGAAACAAAATAAGCTAAAATTGTATTTGCAATTATTGTAATGGTGCCTATAATTTGAATTTAGATTTGACAGCTGTCAGAATTTGAAGGTTTTTTTTTTGAAGCACGACAGTAGCACCAGCCTTTGATTAACCTTGACACTTTCGTAATTTCTAATGGCGTTTCCTTCAAAATTGAACATGAAAATCCAGTACCAACAATTTTACCTACAGAGCTGCTTGTCTTTTCAAACTGTCGAATTAAACGTCAATATTGACGAAATGCTAGAAATGTTCGGTGTCAGAGGCAAGATTTATTACTTTCTGACAATTTAGATCTAAACGGGTACGAATTTCACGGAAAGTACCTCAAAGGGGCCTTTCTGGGTACCTGGGTAACCTTCTTTGCCTTCAGCTGTTTAGTGGTCGAGTAGATGAAGTCCCAAGAAATTGACAGACTTCTTACCATGATATTCAAGTCCATTAATGACTAAAAAACAAGAATTTGTTAATTAAGTAAGGCCAAATCTGCCTTCTTTGCCTTCAGCTGTTTAGTGGTCAAGAATATGAAGTCCCAAGAAATTGACAGACTTCTTACCATGATATTCAAGTCCATTAATGACTAAAAAACAAGAATTTGTTAATTAAGTAAAGCCAAATCTGTCTTCTTTGCCTTCAGCTGTTTAGTGGTCGAGAATATGAAGTCCCAAGGAATTGACAGACTTCTTACCATGTTATTCAAGTCCATTAATGACTAAAAAACAAGAATTTGTTAATCAGGTAAGGCCAAATCGGTCTTCTTTGCCTTCAGCTGTTTAGTGGTCGAGGAAATATAGAGTGCCAAGAAATTGACAGACTTCTTAACTTATTATTCAAGTCGATTAATGACTAAAAAACAAGAATTTGTTAATTAAGTAAGGCCAAATCTCCCTTCTTTGCCTTCAGCTGTTTGGTGGTCGAGAATATGAAGTCCCAAGAAATTGACATACTTCTTACAATGTTATTCAAGTCCATTAATGACTAAAAAAACAAGAATTTGTTAATTAAGTAAGGCCAAATCTGCCTTCTTTGCTTTCAGCTGTTTAGTGGTCGAGAATATGAAGTCCCAAGGAATTGACATACTTCTTACAATGTTATTCAAGTCCATTAATGACTAAAAAAACAAGAATTTGTTAATTAAGTAAAGCCAAATCTGTCTTCTTTGCCTTCAGCTGTTTAGTGGTCGAGTAGGTGAAGTCCCTAGAAATTGACAGACTTCTCACCATGTTATTCAAGTCCATTAGTGAATAAAAAACAAGAATTTGTTAATCAAGTAAGGCCAGATATGCCTTCTTTTCCTTCAGCTGTTTGGTAGTTCAGAAGATGAAGTCCCAAGTTTCTCCTCAGCAATCTTTTGCTAATTTTCTAGCATTTTCATTGGATTAAAGTGTAATTTGGAATGATTAAACTATCTTCATACACATCTTCACCTCCACAAGCTCAGCGCAAGTAATTATAGGCTTCCGATACATAACACGAGATCCCAAGACAATCTAACTGTCTAGAATAGGTTAGGAGACTTCTGAACACCTTTTTCAAGGCCAGTAATTGGAGGAGGAAAGGAAGAAGAAAATTTTTTTATTGAAATTTAAGTCTGATGGACCAAGGAAGGGGGTGATCGTCCAAATTTTGCCTCAAAATTCTGTTTTGGTAGGCCAATAGAGAATAAACGCCATCTTGGCGTCTCTAAAAGAAAACTGTCAATTTTGACAAGTCTAAACGTCAAACTATCTGTCAAACGTCAATTTTGACAGCTCCCCTGCACTTTTTGATGCTATCACCAATCTAATTAGTCATAATTTTATCAGGAACTTTAATATTTTGATTACAACTGCCATCTTATTTATTTTTTGAATTAAAAAAAAAAAATAGATTAAATTTAAACAGCATAAATCTACTCCACTGGGATTAATTTTATTAGAAAGCAACAAAAGTGACGAAAGATCAAAAGAAAACACCGCAATTTCCTTAATTAACTTCTTGAAATTCTTGAAAAGTTTGTACCCGACCGAAATTAATTAATTACAAAATTGGAAGGGGACGGTTATTATTGGCATGTCTATTTCGACATTCCGAGAGAGACCAATGTTGTTTGCACATCCATTACGAATTAGAATGAGTAACCGAGGCAATTCCACAAAGATAAGCAACTTAATTATCGAAATATGTTCGGAGATTAGTAACTAATAGAGAACTTATTGAAGTTATCTTGAACTCAATAAGTTCTGTTTACGATATAATTAAACCGATCGCTAAGCTTAATTTTCTTAGTGATAGTTCGCGTTTGAGCGGTACAGCGATCATTAATTACGGATGGGAAATGATTAAAAAATACTTTCGGAGTTTGGTTTGGATGTTTTTCCGCGGAAACTTCCTGTTACGTTGGCAACTCCTACGAGGATGCCCTGAAATAATTATTGATTAATTAATCATTATTTCGGCAAATTAATATCAACAAACGATCGTATTTTGTCGTTCTATCGATACCTTTTACCAATTCAATCGTCCGTATAAACGGTTATCCAGTTGGAAATTCCGTCCAATTTGCTTCGTTTAAAAAAGTATTTCGGCGGATACGCGTGAATGCTAACGACAGAATAACGTTTCCGTTCCTAATTGTTCGTGCAAATTGTGCATTTAAACGAAACCTATTGCAAAAAAAAAATCGCTTCCCTGCTGTAACCGAAGAGTTGAAGTGATTGGAACTAACTGTCAAAATTTTTTTAATCAAATTAATTAAAATTAATTTAATAAATTTATTATGTTAATATTAATTTTTAAAATAATAAAATTTTAGAGGAAAAAAAAATTACTAGCAGAGCGTAGTTTCGATCTACGGACCTCTGGGTTATGGGCCCAGCACGCTTCCACTGCGCCACTCTGCTCTTGCTAGTATGACATTTCATATCATCTATATTAACCTATTTTGACATTTCAAATTTTTCAAATTTATTTCACGAATTTATCTCAATTCAACAATTCACGCTATTTACTGTCAAAATCGACAAAACGATTCCAATTGAAAATTTGCTCTTGAAACCTGGAGCTGGAGTGCATATTCCGCGTATATGCACTGCATACAAAAGTAGGATATTACGTAAGCTCCTATATAACGCAAATATTGCCAGTTTAGTGCCTACATACATACCTGCATACGTGAATTTTACATAATAATAATAATAATTCCGATTCTGGCAGCTCTCGAATTTTTCGTTCTCGTTCCTGTCGTATGCTGCATAATGTCAATACGTTTAATAATATGTCGTTGAAATGTTCAATATTCGCGAAGATTTCCTGCTTAGATTAGGTGTATGAATAAACGAAATAATACATTAATAATACATACAGGAGAGGAGAGTTTTAATATATATTTATAATTAAAATTGTCAATTTAAAACTCCCGCGGTTACTCGAAAAATTTAAGTTGGTCACACTGGTAAAGGAATAAAATTAAATGTATATTAACTCAAATAAACTAATTTTAATAAAAGAAATATCAACATAGTAAGTAATAGGAACATAAAATGCATTAATAATGACATTTCTACTATTAGTTGGAATTATTTTCTATTACCACAAAAATTTATAATTTCGAGTGGGGGTTCTAAGAAGTGAAGTTAGTTACAATAATCATATTCGTTAAATCTCACAAAATATATAAAAAGAGTAAAATTAATTGATTAATAGCGTTTAGCAGTGCTGTTTTGTGTATGTCTCTTAACATACCGTCAAATATCCATTAATTTGAACTAATTTATAAAATTCAAATAATGTAAAATGACAAATTATTTCTTTAACCTTGACGTACGACGGTTTCAACAAACACAGCTACCAACATAGCCATTGTAGACACTGAGATGAAATTTTCTAAATGTAACGTCAAATTTCGATGAATTTTAATTTATTTGTTGCATTTAGTTTTTTCTATTTGCTGTCATAGTATTTGACAGAATCTACCCAAAGAATTTCCATACAAATTAAGTTTGTTTTATCATCGCTGCTAACTACTCAAAATCAGTGTTCTCAGCAGAACATTTTAGGTTACGTACTCTTCACTTTACTTAGTTCAGAGACCAACGACAGTAAATACTTCCTAATGATGTGTAGTAGTAACATAAAAATTCCCAATTCGGTTGTATTTCGTTCAATCTACAGTTGGCGAATAAATATTAATCAGATTTGACATAATCTGTCACAAACTGTTCAAGTCAACATGACAGTTTTGACAGAATCTGTCAAACAAAACGCTTTTCTGTTGCTTCTAGCCTTCGTTTTTCTTCACTTTCTTTGTTTTTCTTATTCTGTTTGACAGAATTGCTCAAACTTCTACTGTAATGCTTGGATATTGGATGTTTAACTGGAAATCACATACATAATATGTAGTTAGTAATTGTGATTGGGAAATACGATTAATCATATGCTCATGTTCTGCTGCTTACCTCTCGCGATAAATTATACAGAATTTATCATTGCTGTCAATTAATTAGTGTCACAAAACGGAAAATTTTGGACTAGAAATAGGCATCCTTTATTTACTTGACTGTACAATGCAAGCCTTCTGAAACGAAGTACGAGTACGTATATTAGGATACTTGCTCATACAGTCATTTGACAGTTGACATTTTCTGTCATTTTATTTGACAGAATCTGTCAAATAATTTATGTATTTATGTACATATTCATTCGGGTTATCAGTGACGTCTATTATTATAATTATTAGGTTCATATTGGATGATGATTGCAAATTGTCCAATTAAAATGGGAACACTTCTGTAATTTTATGTAAGCACTCCTGATTTTTCAATTTAAATTTGTCAGACAATTGTCAAAGTGACAGCTAAAATAAATATTTGTATACTTACTTGATACTTTAGCAACTGGTTATATTGAATCATCTAAACAAGCAAAAAACTACAAAATTGGAAAAAAGTAAATGTAAATAAGAATAAGAAGAAACCTTAACATGCACTCTGGTGTAAAATCAGTGGTGTAGTGGTGCGGGAACGCGTGGGAACAGCGTTGCCACACTGGTTTTTCACAGTGAAAAAATTATAATTTTATTGATAAATACTGATTTTATATGAAATGATTGTTGTATATAATAAAACAATACTTAAGAAACATTTGTAAACTCGATTGATGTTGATCTTAAATGATAATATGAATTTGCATTGTCATCTGATTTAAATATAACTTTGCTTGCATTTTGTACTGTGCACAGGATATTGTAGACAGCGATTCGGGAGTTCACCGGGCTGGTGACTGCCCCACCTCAGTCTTGCATCCGGTATTCGTGTGGTGACATGTCCGTCTTCAATTTCCTGTCATTGTGCGTTACGCTGGTTCAATTCGGTTACGCTTTACATTGTTTTGTCTCTAGCCGCTGTTAATTGTTAATAATAAATAATCA
>SMLS01049567.1:0-13124 GCA_004785975.1 Popillia japonica | reverse complement strand
AGATTGGGCATAGTCGTGCTGGGACTCATAGCCTGATTTTGAATCATACTTGGAGATGTAATCTGAGATTGCGTAGATGTCGGAGGTGTCTGACTGGTAGGACTCTGTATCATGCTGGAACTAGGCGGAGTTGGTTGTGTCGATTCTTGACTTAAACTAGGAGAATGAGAGCTAGGAACCGATAATGGCTGAGAAGACGTCTGAGACGTGTGTATTTGAGGCTGTTGTAACGGCGTAGATACCGGAGATTGCCTGTCCGAGATATTCTCTGAATTTATCAGATTATCCTGATTAAAACTAGTGACTGTCGATGGCATTAAATCGTCCATTTTATTAATTATCTTCTGCGGTTGGTTGTTGTACATCGTTAAACTGGAGACATTGGAGAAATCGAAACTACTACTACTGGAATTCTGACTCTGAGACGGTTGTTGCTGAGACGAAGAATGCTGTATGGAATTATTGCTGCTGCTGTTACTATCTTCGGTTGATTTTATCGAATCGCAAGTAACTGGAAGACTCTTATCTTGATTGTGGGCGTGGTCGTCCGTTGTTGAGGATGGTGTCGGTGTTGGCGGATGTGACGTAGGCAACGTCACGCCTGTCGGCGTGCTCATTTCAGTCGTACTGCTAGGAAGCTTATCGGGCATGCTCGAAGCTGGCGACTGTACCGAACTCAATTCACTATGAGCATGCATACTGTTTTGCGACGTCGTACTATCTCTAGACGTGTTCAAATCTGTTAGCGACACTGGTGCTTTACTAATATCGGGGCGTAAGTCTTCGTTAGTAAACGACGTAGGTATATTTTGAGTATTGTGAATCGTACTAGTATTCATACTGCTGGGAGTTGGTGGTATATTCTGTTGCTGTTGCTGCGGTGGTTGCGTTTGCTGTTGCGGAGATGGCGGTATACCTTGACTCGGCGGCATACTCTGCGAGCTAGGTATTTGCGGACCCGGATCCAGCATCGCTAAACTTCCGTTCATACTCGGCATATGAGATCTGGGTGGTTGCGTGTGAGGTGGCCATTGCTCCGGCATAGCGGTTCTAACTCCCATAGCAGGTGATAAAGGATTTTGCGGTCCCTGCAGCGAACCAAGCGTATTTCTAGGCTGGTACGTCGGGTAGTCGGTGGCGTTCGTACTGGAAGGTGGCATCACCATCTGCTCTAACGCCTGTAATGTACTTTGTTGTGAATAAGTAGGAACAGGAGCTGGCGATGCTGTCGTTGATTTCGGCGTTAAACTAGTGGCAGGTCGTGGACTTAAAGTAGTTTGTTGCATTTGCGGATGAGGTGATAGATTTGGTTTAGCTGGTGACATGACAGGTCTTGGAGACATTTGTGGGGCTGGTGGTCGTGGGGACATCTGTGGTCTAGGTGACATTTGCGGAGATAATTGCGGGAAAGGAGCTCGATACTGTGGACTCGCGTTACCGATTGGGCCAGCATTATGCTTAGACGCAAACTGTTGCGTAGTTGGCGGTACATCCATCGGTCTTTGCATAGCTTGCAACGATTGATGTTGACTATAAGCCATATTAGGATGCGCCATAGGATTCTGAGTAGGCGCCTGTTGACTAGGAGCGGTGTGGCCTTGAGGCGGGTGCGTTTGCGGCATATGACTACTAGGTGGGGCTAACGCCTGAGTGTGACCCATGTGATTGTACTGCTGCGTTTGCGCTGCTACGTTCATGTCTAATTGGTGGTGAGTTTGTGGGTATTGCGCATGATGATGAGGCATTCTCTGGTGCATGTAATTACTGTAATTTTGGGTGGCAGCCGCTGCGGCAGAACTTGGATAGCCGGTGCTTTGCGGATAATGCGTGGGCGTATGTCTCTGTTGCATGGATGGGTAACCGGCAGTTTGATGCGGTTGTTGCATCATGGGATGTTGCGTCGGAGGGAATTGCTGTTTCTGCTCCTGCTGATGACCATATGACATGGTTTGTTGTCGATATCCCGCCATCTGCCCGTACCTATGCATACTAGTGGGATATCCCGCGTGTTGTCCCCACGTGCTCTGCATGCTAGTTGCGTCGCCCATGCCTGCCATTTGATGGTCGGGCATCGAATACATGTTATCCGGTGGTTGGTACGGATATTGTCCGGCGGATGGCGCTTGCGGTCCAGGAGGTCGCGCCATCTGTCTTTGATGCGGGTAGGCTGTAGCTCCAGGCGGCGGTCCCATTGGGCGATCGGTCCCGTAACCTTGGGCGTACATGCTCTGAGCGTTCGGATCCATGTGGTTAAAATCGGCGCCGCTGCCGAACGTTGCCAGTTTCTGCAGGGGCGTTTCCTGGGAGTAGGTGGGCTGCGCGGCGTTGAAGGCCGTTGTCGCATCTCGCGCTCCCGTCACCGCAGGGTCGAAATGATCGCCGCCACCGCCCAGTTCGGGCAGGCCTTCCAACATTCCAGCTCCATCTTCCCCGAACAAGTCGTACGAGTCCATCGCTTTATGCGACACATAGCGACTCCTCGATGCTCATCTCATCACACCATCTCTCTTAGGGCGTTCGGAAGCGAGGCGCGCGCATACGATCACAGCTCGTTTTCCCTTTTTTGGTGATACGCGTGCGGATTTCGGTACGGAGCGTTTCGCGGTGGCGGAAATGTGAACGGATTTTGTCGTCGCGTCACGCACTCTTTAAGAACGAACGGAATTATACGCGAAAACTGGTCTAATTCTAAGATAGCGACGCGCACTTTCGATGACGATGTTCCACGTCGGTGCGGTTAGGAGGATAATGGTTCGCTCCTTTACGTAGGTCAGTCGTGATTCATTCGTGTTAACTGTGAAGGAGAAGAACACAAAATTAGACATTTGAATAAACAAGATTGTTACTAATGCGAAACTGTTACGAATTACTGGAAGTATTAGCGTGTTTCAATATTTGAAAAACGAAAGTTAAATAATGGTGAAGGGAAGAAGATGGATCTGTATGTGCACTACTTGTCAAATCTAATAGTGATAATACGGTAGTAAATATTCAGGTTGATATACAAACGACTGCACTGTATATGTGCGTATGTTTACGGCATAATTACTTCCCGGATATTAAACTAAAGTTCTTATAATTAATATTTTTATATCTGTATGCACATTAAATTACGCTTTTCTTTCCAGCTTTCTACAGCTACCTAAGTATGTAGTACAAACTTCCATTTACATTACAATAAATATCCAGTAGCCATTCAAAACAGAAAAAAAAGAAAAAATCAACATCTCAATGAGTTATATATTTAGTTTTACGTTTCCAATTTACAAAGACAAAGAAACGAGTCGACGTAACGCCGACATGAATTTATTATTATTTTGTTCTATTATTGTAAAGCCCGCAATAGTGAATTATTCTTTGTTTACTTTCTAATGCATATTCGCGGCTATTATTTCAATTTGTGTGTACAGCTATATCGCTAATAGCATGAATAAACATTGCTGTTTGTTACTGTAACTGTGAAGAATATGAAGAATTCGTAACTGTAACTTATTAAAATGGGACAATGTATAGGTAGTTGATTTACTAGATTTACATATCATCACGGTGTGTTTAAAAAAGAACGCAATAATAGGATTGAAATCGTTAACCTTGATTTGTATTAGAATATTACAGAATTCACATACGCTGAATATCTTGAGATTGGCGGAGGGGGAGGGGCGAGGTCAACGGCTTGTAACCAACTAATATTACGTATTATTCCGAAATCTGCAGCCAGATAGAGTCCAACGCTTTATGAACTCAATTGTACCGAAACTTGCATCAGAAACAATTTTACCTACATACTTAAGTATAAGTATATGCCTCTGTATATTCCTCAGGACTCTCACTTGGAACCAACTCTATTTCTCTTTTAACGTGTTCTAATATGTCTATCTGTGCTGACGCTATAACCATCTTCACGTCACCCAGAGGTGACATCTTGATGTGTAGGTATCTTAAGGAGGTGTTTATTTTATCTTTTTGTAGACGAATAAATGGTGCCTCTAAAATTAACGACAAAAAGTGTATAGTCATTCCTTCTTGGCTAAAGACATCCGTCCTTTTCTATGTCCCAAGCGCCTGTTGTGCCCGACATCATGTTCTGAGATGTGGAGATGCCTACACCCATAACCGCAATTCTCAGCAGAATGAGATTTTTTGGTACATTATGGGAGTTCACTTACTTTCAAAGAGGCTTTACGTACGTTGTGAGACTTTGAAGCTTCCTCCTTGCTACAGCGACGTAGCGACAGAAACAAGATCTCACGTCCAAAGCTTAGTCTTCATTCTGCTTAGGTCAAGATTTCAGGAGTTTGGGCATCGATCGTTTAAAAAACTAGTCGAACAGGTGAGTGACCGCTTATAAACCCCGGTCCTATTGGGAGTAATCAGTCATCGTTTGCTTATTGTATTGCGAGCAGCCTAACTTGCATACACAAAAAAAGTAAGTTGTGAATAGGAAAAAGTAATCAGAGGAAGTATCTGTAAGACGTCGAGCATCTGACTAGACTTGGGGTATTACTAGTTGTACTACTGGTATTGTTCAGAGTTAAGAAATAAAAAAGGACTAACTATGTACATAGAAAAACTGAGTTTCAGAATAGCCAACTAAAAACCTATAAATGGTTGTATTCTCTCATTCTCTCTGGGCATTTAGGGTGAAGCATATAAATACTTCTTGTACTACAGGTTTTCAATACTAATTATTCAAATCATTTTCAAAGCACTTGGAAAAGGTAATAGACCCCATTTTGCAGTTCTTTTTTTCCAGAAGCATTTTGCTGTTGTATGTCAAGGAGATGACTTATTGTGACTAGTGGTCCTAATAAGTGACATAGAGAATTGATTTTTACTAGATGTCAAACGAGATTAACAACGTAATCACTCAAACCAAACAATCAGATCAAAATAATGTTGGTTTTAATTTTCAATTTACAAATATACACACATAGAAAGCTAGATCTATTAGCGGTTTTATTTCCTGCATCAATTTTGTTGTACTAAATAAAAATATCTTTATTTATATGAGCTGCGACGAGATAAGATAAAACGTAACTACATTAATCTTTACCAAAGTAAAACTAACATAGGAATAAACATATTTTTATTAGGTAGGTACATTAAATTTTAAAACGACCGTTGGCTAGATTAAATAGAAAAAGAAACAAACGTAACACCTACATATACATACATACATGCAAGCATAGTATAACGTTACACATGCAGCTTTACTTATTCCAGCAGGAATCAACATGCTTAAAGTGATGAAACCTTGACTTTAACAAGATCAATAATTATTTTTGTCTGTTGTTGTGCGTTTATTGACGAATACGTACGTAATGTTTCTAATGTATTGTATGTAATTATTGTGTACCGGGAAATACATACATAAATACGTACATATGTGGGTATATAGATATATGTGCAATAACGTTAATGTCTTCCATTACTGTGGATTATGTTAAATTAACGTTTACTGCCTTGAGAATATAGTATTATCTCCTTTGTCCTCAGTATTGGGTATTGATTTTCATGTAAAAACTTGCAAGAAGGTATTGCATTAACGTAATCATTGAACTGAGAAATGGATGACTAGTTGGATACTAGAAAGTCGTTTGTAAATACAATCTTTCACACAAGTATTGGTACTAAAATTTCAATCTCAGGATTTGGAAAAAAAAACAAAACAAAACAAGAAATGACAGCGCGCTAAATTTAAACATACTTTCAACAATTTAAAAACACTTTTTCAGTGCATAGTGACCTTTACATAATACCTACAGTTATAATAAAGTACAGTGACCGAAATCTCGTTTTTTTTTTCTTGTATTCTTGCTTTGCATTTTGCTTTCAAATAAGTTTGAACTTGAACTTCGTTTGTATACGACGATACAAGTTGTACGAACAAGAACGTGGGCTGGACGACTTTCGGTGATTCAATTATTAATGATTTGTTAGTTTCTATAGAGTATATTTAGCGTTTTGTGGTCAAGTTTTAGTACAAGCTGTGAATAATCCGATCGTAATTGTTAGAAAAAACATGTAAACTTATATCTTGAATCATTGAAGAATAATGTCTAAACGTTTTGACAGCTGCCAGCAACAGTTTGACAGATATATCAGAATTCTAAGAAAATATGTATTCGCAATTATGGAACCTAGCAACACCGCAGAATGCTGACAGCGAATTTAACTGTAACAGTAAAAATAACGTTTTTTCAGTTTGGTAGCACTGTTACAAATATCTATTTTAACTGAAAATGGCATGTTCCAGTCTTTGGCAGCTAAAATAAATTAAAGAAACGGCCTGAAAACACACTGCAAATGTTAAAATCGTTAAAAATATTGGTTCAATTTAACAGTTACAATTATCAAATCTGAAATAAACTGTTATAATTAATAATAAACGTGATTTGACAGCTGCCTGGACAATTTTGGTAACCTTTTTAACACAGCTTTAAATTTGACAGCTACCAGAAATATTTTGACAATTCAAAAAATTGAAACGCCAGCATATAGGTACGTAAACTGTGATTAGAAATAATTTAAATTGACAATGCTTTTAATATTTTTTTTACAGGCGCAATTAATTAACGATAACGCGTTTTAAAAATAACGTTCGAATAATAATCCAGAACTTTAGAACCCAACAAAGCGTATCAACTGAACAATAATATATCTGGTATGTAGATTAACCTAACAACAATTAAAATATTTGACCGATAAGCTCTAGAATTCTGCATAATGTGTATATACTTATTTAATGTGTAAGGATATGTATGTACTCATACATAGATAAAAGTAAAACGTAGTTATTTCGTAATGATAATATTTAAACATAACTGTAGAATGTTTCATAAAAAAAATGTTATATACATATTGTATCTGTTGTAGTAACTTTAGCTCTATTGCAAATTGTGGAAAATTTATTTTAAATTAATCAAGACAAGTGTTATAATTTCACAGCTGTGCGCAATATTTTGTTAATTTGACAGCTACACTTGTCAAACTGGAGCCTCCTTGTCATTTGTCAAAAGTAAACCGACAAATAATAATTTACAACCGCACATGCATAACATAACCTAACTTATCTGTTTATATCCTAAACACCATGTAATCTTACACTTTACCGAAATATCTGTACAAACCGACCTGTCGCTTTCGTAAATTGAACTCTACCGGCTAATATTCCGTAAGTAATCGTAATTTTGGGAAGCGTGTAGTACTTACGGAGCGTAATATCGCAACTGTGGTTAAAATAGTCGATCTACGGAACTTATTCTTAGAGTAAGTTCCGTAAATCTCCTGAATATTCAAGAATTTACTAGAACATTTCGAGAGCCGGTGCATTTCGGTCAAATGAGGAAGCAAATTCTCGACGGAGGGTATTGTAAACGCGCTATCAAACAATGCGTGCTGTCATTTTGACTTTTAACGAGATTTTGACAGTTATGGTTGACAATTCGTACGACAAATCTAGAACTATTTTATAACAAAAAGAGAGTAGGACAGTTTTTTTTCACCCCGCATATGCACAGCATAATCTAACTTATCTATTTATACGCAAAACGTCCTCTCATCAACACCTTTAGCGACATAACCGACATTTTACTAAACCGATATTTACCGGATAACGTGTACGCAATCGTGATTTACTCATACAAATATAAGTATCAAATTCTTTATTTACATGTAGCACTACATAAAAAAAAACAATGAATCATCAAACAAAAACAAACAAATTGCAACTACGAACACCTTTCTAGAATTAAAGCATGCCACCACACGGATTAAACAAAAAAAAACGAGCCCGACACGAAACATCCATCTTATCATTACGTATCATAAACATAAACAAACGACGATCGGCAATTCGAACCGAAGGGGAAAAGCTATACGCTTATGTGTCTTAAAAATCATCCATGAGCGCTACAACTTTCCACCCCAGGGTCGAATCGTAATTTTAACCCCAAAAAAAGTATCTATCGATATTATCGAGGTGGGCGACAAAAACCCGACGATCTTAAAAATAGCAAAAATCGATACCTATCAATCGAGTGTGCCACGAAAATTTGACAGGTCAAGCTTTAATTATAATCGCACGCCAAAAAAAAGACGATCGAATCACCTATCGAACGTGCATATTATACTAACACACACACCACAGCCATCTTAGTTTCAAGAAAAGTAAACATCAGTCTCTCTAAAAGAGGGAAGCGCCTACTGCGTTCGGTAATTAAAGATTGATTAGCGGTAGGGGGTAGGACTGCGACGGCAACGGGCCGCTCTTATACATATGCGTGTATGTGTGACTCGTCTAGAAATAGGTATCGAATAATCTATAATTTCCGCATATATTAAGCACGAAAATTAGAAATATGAAAACGACGAAGAAAAAAATTACATACGAGAAAAGTGCGCGTTTTTCGCGTTCTATTACGGGTTCGATCGGATTTTAGGAGAGTTTAGGAGGTGGGGGGAGAGACAACACGCTAATAATATGTCAAGTTATCAATCCGTATATACGAGAACAATGAACTTTACCGACCGCCATAACACGATGTCCACACTCGACACTGCGCTTGGTTCCTCTCTGGTAGTGTAGTACTAGCTTTCCGCATAGGAAACACATATAAATAAAAAAAGGGAAAATCCTATATGAAGGTGCACAACACAACCACACTTTCAGAATTTCGAGAGAGTCGAATTAGCGGTGTTCTTCACGGGGGGAAAGGTCACATCAAACCACCCTCGAAAACCTACAACCCCGACGTATCGATGACATTATTTGACGAGATTCGCGATTATCTTTTAATTATTTCGCATCGCAAATGCACAGAAAACAACGCGGATAGTCTAATAAATGACATGCAAGCGGAATATCGTCAAAAACTACACAGATATTAGACCCATCTTGTCGTAATGAGTGAAAAGAGACTATTTAATTGGTTAGAATAATACAGTTCTGTATTCAGTTGTCGAAATACGACCAATCAGGTGATATCTCATGGATGCATTAGAAATGTTGATTTTCCATCGCGAACCAATGGCGATCTGTAATAGCATAGAGCGTTTGCGTTCGGGAAACCGAGATTCGAAATTTCCATCTCGGATTAAATCCAAAACGAAATCGAAGCGATTTTCCACGCTGCGTTTTCAACGATATAAACAAAAACATACCGAAAGAATCGAGTCGGATTACGAATACCTATCAGAAACGGTTGTATAGGGAACTTACCATGGATACCGACGACTGCCTGCTTCGAGTTCACTCCTTTTAGCATACAGGCAACACAGAATCGAATGAATTTTCACTTTGATCACCGTTTTACACGCCGTCCATTCCGATTATCCGGCACTATTCACTATTATGCGCGCGTTTTTACTTATTCTCAACGAGTTGTACACCGTTTTAGGTGAAATTTTACTCGTTAAAAACGCGTATAGCTACTGCACGTACAAATGTTGACTCCATTTTATCATTACGCTTGCCGAGTGAACGTCGCGCCATCTACGGCGGCAAATTTAAAATGCATAAAGCTAAATTGTACCGGGTTTAAAATCAAGCGATTGCTACCGATGTTACGTTACAGATTAACGTAACATTTGTTTATGTAGAATATTTAAATTCAAAATTGTAATTTAGGATATCTTCATCTACCAAGATAAACGACAACATTCACATTAAAAGAAAAGAAATCATTAAAGAGGAAATTGCGAAAATTACGGTTATTTTTTGTTCTTTTTACGTAATTCGATTAATTAATATGAAAGGTAAAAGCTAAATCGCGGTACATTGGCCACAGAAAATTGCACGATCTAGGTCGTGGAATTCGATTAGAATTATTTTAAACAAAAAAGAATCTATACTGAATTAGAAACGAAAATTAATATGTAAATTATCAATCCAAGATTGGATTCAGCGGTGAATGTGGTAGACAACCATATAAACATGTACGTTTTGCAGGTATTTCGGTATTTTTGCTTTAAATAAATCATTTTTAATCATTTGAATCAAATAAAAACTAATATCAATGTCAGATTTGACAATTTGTAAAAGATTGACGTTTCGTACATGCATAACTGTCAATGAGACCAGATTTATTGATCGTTAGGGCATTACATGTGTACAGGACGATATTGGTATGATATCCCTAAAAATAACGTTTTTTTAGGTAATATCTATGCTGGGAGATGAAAGGAGGCATTATTTTCAATAGCTTAGTTTCCGTCAAGGCTTATCGGCTAATTTTCAACTACTCCAGCTTACGGAAGAAGTGCGTGGAGCAGTCTTTCTAGACTATGCTCACGCCTTTGACTCGATGTGGCATGACGGTTTTCTATATAAGATGAAACCATAAGAGCTGCTGTCCAGCAAGGTTGTGCTGTCCGCTAGATCCAGAACTTTCTATTCTGTTCACCTCGGATCTGCTACGTTTGGCGCACACCAATTGGGCAATTTGCTAATGCGGATGACACGGCCTTACAGATGCGCTTGTGGAGTGATCTAATAAATGGCGTCTTCATATAAATCCAACGGAGTGCGAGGTGATTCGTTTCTCTAGGAAAAAAAAAGCCCCCACTGACAACCATTACCATCGAAGATGGTGAACGGTTCCATGGCGCACCCCAAGTACGGAGCTTGGGGTGACTTGACATTAAGTGGGTAACATGAATTGACACTGACCAGAAGAACGCTAGACAGGGCCTCTCGGTGGGGAAACCATAGTATTACAACTAGGCAAATCCTTGCTGATACCTAACTACCTCAGGCTAGAAGAGCCACCCACAAAGAGGAACTTGATCCCCACATATCGAGCGGCTTGAGACCCCTCTAACTAGCGACAAAAATGTTAACGGACCAACGGCCAAATCTTGAAATATCAGCTCTCAGCAAAAATAAATTGCCGAAATTCATTTCTTCGCATAATAAGTTGACTTTGACAAGTATTTACAACAACTCTCTACTTTAGAATAAAGTAGAATTTAAAACAAAACAAGAGTTTATTAATTTCTATTTATAAACAAAAACGTATCATAAGTACTATTGTTTCGTCTTTTTTTGTGCAGGCTGTTCTAATTCCATTTCCTCTTCGTCCTCTTCTAATACGTCAACCTCTTTTATAACATTACGATTATTCTCGTCGGAATTTTCGCAAACGTTCTCAACAAACATTATAGTCTTTCCTCGAGATCTACCAACTGGAAATAAATAAAATTTTGTTTTCAATGTTTTTTGCAACTTCGTCTCGTAATACTTACCCGCGTTTAAATACACATTTCTGGCGCAATAAAGAATAGAATTCTTTGCCTGTTCTTCGCTTAACCCGAATATGATACCGCTAGTAAGAAAATTAAGGCAAATTTTCGTTAAGCGTCAAATAACTGTCAATGTCAATTAATTGTCAATGTCAAGTAAACGTCAAAACCGTACTAACTGTCAATTTTGCATATAACATTCTAAGGATACAGATTAATGATGTCGTAAGGTCCTCGTATCAGCATTCGACTAGTTGCACCGCTACTAATTATCACACTCTTCGATTTACCAAAGCTATGATATATATGAGAAGTTTGAATCATATTTTTGCGTTGTGTGCTGTCCTGTATGACTGGAGCATATAGGATCTCATAATGAAATCCCTTTTCGATCAATTGGTTGTACATCTTCCTAGTGAGTTTGTAAGGAATTTTAGATTCAGGATCATAGCTAAGTATATCGGCATCGATATTACTGCACGTAAACTGTAAGTGATAAAATAACAAGCGATAAAAATAAATATAACCTGACTTATCGATTATATAACTTACTTGTATTGCATTTTGTGTTAGGGGCAGGACTGCTACTATGTGGTATTTTTTATAATTTGGTGATTTCGTCTGAAAATAAAATATATCTTGGTAATCCTGCAGTTTAAGGCCTATATAATAATAAGAAAACTTACAATTTTATTGAAAATATCTTGATTTGAGAATATTATCGTCAATCTGTTCAATATTTTCAAAGGACCATTATCCTGCAACACATATTGTTACTAAAATATTAATTACAGTTAAAGACTATAAAGAGAACCTTCTGTAATTAAAGAGGAAAAAACAAATCAAAAATAACAGAATTATCAAGAAGAACCCCATTTTTTTGGCTATTAAAAATTTAAAATGACCTACTAAACCTCTCACGTGTTTATAGATAAATTTATCAATTATTTAAAGCACGCTTACATCATTAGGTTATTTTATAATAATAAGATTTATTACATTAATTTTTTTTACCTCAAATTTTGAAACATCCACTGGCGGAGGTACGATATCAATAACGTCTCGTGGCTCACCTTTCTTTTTCTTTTTCTTCGGCTCCAAATTTGCTTCTTCGAGAATTTGATTAATCGCAATAGTTCGATACCCAACTACATATTTATAAAATCAAAAGCTGGCGTAAATTTAAATTACCCGCCAATTGTATCCAACTTACGCTCTATCAATAATTTCTTGGTTTTTGTAAAATCTTCTGAGGTTAAACATTGTTCTGAGATGCAATAATCAAAATACCCTTTTACATCATCCATTTTATTGAATAAATAAGGATTTTAGTTATCTATAATTGTTAAAAATAACTATCTTGAGTTTTTGGTGCAGAAACAACAAACATCTACATACAAACAACATGGTGTTCGGTTGCGTTCAGCCAGTTGTTTGATCTAAATAGCACTTTGCCATAACCGTTTTTTTTTATAGCTGAACGCTTCATTTCAAATCAAAATTTGACACAAATACGAATTTAAAAAGTAAAATGTTAGCTAGAAATTATTTAACTAACACTGCCAGAAATGTAATAAGAACTTGCCTTTGCGGTTCTAAAAGCTTTACATATACTAAGCAATACTCGTCTACAACAAAAAATATTGACCGAAACAGTCTTAACCAAACTTTACATAAAATCAGTTCTAAATACAAGGTATTCAAAGATTCGGATGCTGTAGAAATATCTGATGCTTACGAAGAACTGTACAAACATCCAGAATTGATAAAGGAGGAGCCCCAAGTTCATGATCCGTTTGAAGGACTGAATTTAGAACGTAGACCTGTCTGATATGAATCATTCAGACTATTTACTGATTATAGTTGATTTCTAGGTGGTGTTA
>SMLS01049566.1:0-10068 GCA_004785975.1 Popillia japonica | reverse complement strand
ATTTCTTCGTAGGTTTAACAGATAAGACAGTCTTTTTAATTGTTGCTGCAAATGAAGTAGTACCAGAAACGTAGCTACAAAAAGCAAGACTGCGTTAGTTACGCGAGGAAATAGAACCGACCATTTCTTTCGCCTTAACATTTTCTAAAGAACACCACAATGATGGCGAACTTACTTACATTACACCACTAAAAAAATAACAATGTCGTCTCCAATTAGATGGAGAAAACCGCAAAATACAAAGTAACTGTTTATCTTTCATAATATATTCACGACTTGTATTTACCATTTTAAAACTACCTCGTTATTAAACCCAATGTGTTACTGCGGTTTATTCGATCGGACGTACTTTAATATATCGACGATGTAGTAGCATGTAGTACCTATGTACGTTACAAAACGAAATAATAGCACGGAAACCGCGAAAATATTAAACTGAAACTAGTCGGAACACTCAGACGTCGTCGAGTGGTACCGCGTATCGAATCGCGTTCAAGGTTGAATGACTCTAGCGCGAAAACATTCGAAAAAAATCCAGAAACATTATTATCGTCTTCGTGCGGTAATAATATTTATAAACAATTTCAACGATCACCGAATCGAGAAGAAATACGACACATTTTATGCATATCAGCGCGAATTCTTCATCTTGTTCGTGGGTTGGATGTACTGTTCTAAAATTGCTTCTCATTGCATGACTTCGTGGATTCGGCGGAAAATTCACCAACACTGTAGGATTAGCTTCGGTCAAGGTTACCGATTAGGTTATCGTTTTGTGTAGTTTAGGATTAATTTAGAGGAATAAGATGATTTGGGAAGGTGACAGCGTGAGATAGTATAAAAGTAATTTTAAGATGGAATTAGCGGATTTAAATTTATTATTTATCAGATGGGACAATTTTTGACAGCTCTGGTACTTGCCGGATACGAAGCTGGTCTGGAGCAGTTTGGTACTGATATTGACAACCAGACGTTTCGGACTTTTTGGCTCGGTATGCTAATGGTGGTAATTTCTTTGTCAGTAACTGCTAATAATTCATTACAATATCTGCTCTGATAATCTAGTAGCTAGAATTTCTGATTTTTTGCCACTGAATCAAATCGACATAAATCAAGAAGAAGAAGCTTCCAAAAATATCCATCAAGATTTTTCTGTGACTTCCCTTTTCACGAGGACAAGGATCCTGGCCCCTGTTCAGATTCTGAACATGCACTAGAACAATTTTTAGATAAGGTGCCGGAAGATGCTGTGAAGCTAGGAAGAACCACCAAAATAATTCAAGTGTATTCATGCAGAAACAAGGTTTTGTCAAAATTTTTAGTGGGGATTGGGCAACCATCAAACCTTCAACTGTCAAACAAGTACCAAATCATAAAGAAATAAAATGTTCAAATATCGTATAGGAGTAGAATGCAATTGATCGAATATTGCTAAAGTATGGTAAAAACTCCTATTGGAAATTTTGTACATTCCTCAAATGGCAATAAGATTAATCCACCAAAATGTCATTTCCAAAACATCTGCTAAAAGTGACCATACCAAGATACTAGTTATGTATGTGCTAGTTTTGATAATAAATAATCTTCATATAAGTTGTAGTTTCTTTTCCTTTCAAATTTTTCACGAACTATACTTGAAAGAAGGTTAAAACTTTGGAACAACATTTTACAAACCTAAAGCAGCTTTCATCGGAGAACGATAATTTTTTCCAGTTATTCCAGGAACTGTACATGCTAGAAAGTAAAAATTTGGAAAAATGTTGAGAACAGCTAGAAAAACTCGGAAAAACTTTCAAAATTATGATTTCCAGAAAAGAGGTGGCAAATTCTTTTTCCTAATTTTCTTACGAATTAAAGTTGATAGATGGCACATTATTTGAAAAAAATGCTTAAAACTACAGAAACTTGCAACAAAATCAAATGCAGTAGGCAGGTACTAGCCGCCCAAAAAGGTCGTTTTTGATCTTTTTCGTAAAATTTTGGAACAAAATGTAATCAGCCTAGAACAATTTAGGACAACTTTTAAATCTCGACAATAAAGAGAGGGGGTGAGCAACTAGATTTTCTCTCAATTATTTCATCAACTACGCATGGTAGACAAATCAAAATTTGAGTAAAAATTTTGAGAACAGCTAGAAGAACTTGGAGTAACTTTCAAAATTATGATCTTTTAAAATGGGGTGGTAGCAAAAATGATTTTTTCTCATTTTCGTACGGATTAAAGATGGTAGATGGCTAAAACTTTGAAAAACTCTGCTAGGAAACATTTACAAAAACTTGAAACAATACATTTAGAAGGAAATCGATAGAAAAATTGCTTTCTTCATAGCCGATTAGTTTTCCGAAGTCAACTAGGTAGGTCAGAGTAGGCAGGTACTTAGGCTAATTATAAATTCTATATTTAGATAATTTATGTGCATGAATCTATCTTCAGCAATCTCAAAAGTTAACAAAGAAGTCTAAGTCTAAGTCTAGCAACTATAAATGATTTCTTCATGATTCATATAGCAGCCTGATACATCTCCGCATAGGGGAACAAGAAAAAGTTTGGTTTCAGTAAAACCAGACTTTAGAATCACCTCAAAAATGGCCCAAACAAATTAAGACATATATCAATTTTCAGAACTTCAAACTAAGGCAACTGACTCTAAAATCAAAGGCATTTATATATGTACATTAATTTGCTAGGATTTTTGGTTTATACAATATAACCTATTACGATTTTTTGAGGACAAGCATTTTTAGCAACAAAAGAGTTTTCCGATACCATGGGAACTATAATAACATTATTTTTTGTTGTTGTATGGCAACTGTATTAGATACTAACAAATGCCGCTGCAAAATTTGACAGTTTATATTTATGACAGCTGTCAATATAAGCTATAAGATCAGTTATTTCTGTCGTTTTGGAATATATGGTGTCGTAACCATTAACAATTCGATAAATAAGAGATTTTGCCCCACTTTGACACTTCTGAATGAAACTTTGTTTGACAGCTTCCCCATTGTAAAAAGAGATATTTTTTTATAATGTTGCACTTGCAAGCTTGCAATTTTTTTCTTCGAATCCTCTACATGCAGTCGTCTTTTAGTGAATTGCGAAGTCAACCTAACTTTGCCAGCTATCAAAGCAGTGTTTTAAGAGATGTAATTACTAGCCAAGCTGCCAAATGGTAAAATTACTGTCTGTGTTTTCATGAATAATGGCTAAAATACTTTTAATAGATGTCAAACTGTAAGACAGTTATGTTTTTAGAGTTCTAAAAGATGACACTGTAACTTACAATAGGCTTACAGTCGTGAAGTTATAAAATTCTAATTGCCCTAACCATTATTGAGGTTATATAAGAATATATTTGACAACTGTCAAATTGCTGTCACCTGTCAAATTTCTGAAGTAGTTATGTCAATCTTTCAGACAGAACTATAAGCATGTTTTGATGGCTAAAAAAATTATAATTTCTGTAATTTCTTCGTAGGTTTAACAGATAAGACAGTCTTTTTAATTGTTGCTGCAAATGAAATAGTACCAGAAACGTAGCTACAAAAAGCAAGACTGCGTTAGTTACGCGAGGAATTAGAACCGACCACTTCTTTCGCCTTAACATTTTCTAAAGAACACCACAATGATGGCGAACTTACTTACATTACACCACTAAAAAAATAACAATGTCGTCTCCAATTAGATGGAGAAAAGCGCAAAATACAAAGTAACTGTTTATTTTTCATATATTCGCGACTTGTATTTTCCATTTTAAAACTTTGTTCAGCTTCAAACTAAGGCAACTGACTCTAATATCAAAGGCATTTATATATGTACATTAATTTGCTAGGATTTTTGGTTTATACAAATAACCTATTACGATTTTTTGAGGACAAGCAATATAACTGCTAGGTTCTAGGAGTACTTGCACAGCTGGTCCACTGGTTCTTTCCTCTTGAGGACTTTATATCTGCTGCATTAGCAAACTAGCGCCAGATAACGCTTTCGGAAACTCTAATAACCTTCTTACTTAGTTACTTGATTTTCTCTTAACTGGATTTGTTATTTATAATCACAAACAGGCCAAGTTGGCCAAATTGTAGCGTATATAAAGATATTTATTTTAATCATCGCACTTATCAACAAAGACAGCAAAGGTAATTGCTATATAAACATTGGAGTTCCACAAGGATCAATTTTAGGTCCTGTCCTTTTTTTTCACTTTTTATCATCGATTTTCCTTTTGTATTGCACAATGTTTCAATCACTTTATATGCAGTTGATGTCGCATTATTAGCAACAGGTAAAAACGATGATATTTTAGCTGAGACTTGTACACACAATTACTTAACCCGTTTTACGTAAGGTTATTTCTTCTGTTGTCATGTTTTGTTTTGCAAATTAGCAGGGTGTAACTCAAGTGGAATAAAACGATAATAGTTATTGTCATAGAAACGTAATGATATAATATATTCATAATTAAAAATAGTTACATCACATTATGTTTATGTATAATCATGTGTATAATCAAGTTATATAATCAATCTTCAACATTCTACTAAACCACTTTTTCTTATTAAAATGACATTATGCTAACTAGCATGCTTCTTATGGCGCACAACCTACCCTTTCTCTAATTAACGTCAGAACGTTATGCATCCATAAATCCCACCTACGAATGTTTCTCAAGAAATATTCACCAAAACATTAACACAGCTAAGTTTTATTTATTATGGATACATAACTAAACCCTATCGAAATCGTTATTGATCCTAGTAAAGAAAATAGATGAAGTTCACGGTTTTCATTCGCATTCATGCTGCTACTTGGAAAAGAAATCGTAGGTCTCGTATTTAATAACAAGTCTAAAAATAACAGTTCAACGAGATTATTGTAGCGTGAAGGTTTTGACTTTTCGTCGTGGTTACCGATCGACTTCCTGGTTGCATTCTGAGTGTGTCAATAGCGAAACAGGTGCTGGCGTAGAAGGTGTATGTATGTACCTACATACGTACATTGGACAAACCAAGGTTTCTATATCGGTATGTTTCTAATTAGAATTGCATAAGCGGTTAATATTCATAACGTGAATGCATACATTGCCGCTTATGTACGTAGATACGTATGTATGTATGTATATAGGAGGTTGGTTTAATCCAGTGTGTGGTTTCCATAAATCGTGAATATAAAAGGTAGGTAAATTATCATGGTTGAATAACGAAAGGACATTCGCGTACGTGTGTTAATTACAATGAAATTGATTACGCGTCGTTTAAGTATGAGTAAAAGGAATTGAAGGGTAATATAAAGCGGAGAAAATGTGTTAAAGGTATTACAAATATATTCTTACAGGATTCTTCAGAATCTGAACGAATCTAGGTGTTAGGCGATAGTATCATTTCTGCAAACACACTCCTAGATATTATTAACTTTATTTATTAAAGTTTCACGCAATAACTAGCTTTAATATAAAAATCATTGTATCAAAAAATATTATGCCAGATACAACAACCCACGGGACGATATCTTCGTGGTAACTTTTATCGAGCGCCATCCCATACCAAGCCCCCTAATTAATACCCGAGCGATTTGAATTATAATATTTTAAAATATGTACTAAATTTCAATTTTAACAAATCAGATAAAGTTTCTAATTTTCTCTTAACAAACATTTAACAGGTGTTTGTCAAAAGAAAACCAGAAACTTTATTTGAGTGTGTACTAAAACTATAAAAACGTTTTATTTAAATAAAAAGGATCTTATAGAAATAAAATATGTCATTATCAAATTATATCCGTTTTATTAGAACTTTTTAATATACCTACTGCCGTATTCTTGTAATTTGTCTGAATTATTAACACATACTTACATTACCTAATGTATTATTTAAAGTTTGACAATAGATATTTCATATTAATAGTAAACTTATATTTCATAATTTCTTTTTTATGTCTAATGAATGCTCACAACTACATAAGGGCAAATTCAATTCTTTAATTTTGTTAACGTCCAAAAAGTACCTTTTTCATGTAAAATTAGTATTCCTCTATAGTTACTGTTCAACAACAAGCATATAACAAACAAGCGATTAAAAATATGCTAGTACAGGTTGTTGATATATTCAGAGATGTCTTCAAAGACACATGTCTCACCTCTTCCAATTTTTTCTGGCATTGTTACTTTCTCAGCATCTACAACAATAAAAATTGCTTATAATTTTGCCTAAAAACCAAAAAAAACTTTGTACTTACTCGTAAAACCTATACTGGATACTGTCTTATCTGGCCAGTCGATAGGCACTTGCAAGAGATCGGCAAATAATCTATACATATGTATTGATATTCCGTCAGAATTACTAGAACATGTATACAGAAAATCTACATACCTGGTAAATGTAATTTTGGAATTGCCATTTGCTGAAGCTTAAGGGAAACATATCTTCTATATTAAAATGGTTTTTACAAATTCTGCAACACCTTAGGATGTCGTCAGGCTGTGAACGCAACAATGTATCATCCCCAGTAGCTGATTGTGTAATACTTTTGTGTAAAAATAGAAATAGCATAAAACAAATTAACGCAAAAAGCAAAACTATAACAAAAGACCACACCAACTATATAACCAAAAAAGTAAGAACAAACAACGCAGTGAATAAAATGGTTACTTACCTTACCTACATAACCGATAATGACAGTTGCTTCCGCCAAAATTAGCGCCCTCCCACGAGAAGCCCCCATTCTAAATGTACACGTGATTTTATTCAACCAATAGAAATATAGCCCAAATGTTCTCATTTAAGATATTGGCCCCCGCAACAACCTTTTAATCGGCAATAAATTGCGTCATCTCCCAGTCTTGGTGTGACATAGTAGGTACAATATTCCATTGAATAGTATAATGGTTTAGCACACTAAAATGTGTTGATCCAGCTACTATAAAGACATTCATTGTATTTGACCTCATACATTAAGTTAATATGATTAATATGATTTTCTTACATACAACCAGTTTCTTTTTTAGTTCTGTAGAATACATTATACCAAAAATTATCTCTGCAGCAGGAATCTATGTAGATTGATTAGGTGTATTCGTTTATCTGTTTGGTCACTCTAGGTTAGTTCAGTTTCTTAAGAAACTGATCTGATTGTGTTTCTTTAAAATAACCAAACTCAACAAATTAAGCTCACCTCTCTTTACTCCTCTACTAACCACCCTAAAATTATTTTGTCGTAAACGGTTTGAATATTGGTCACTTGTACGTTTTTTTTTATGTTGCTGGTTCGGTGACTTCAGATTTTGGGTTTGTTCGGGTTTGTTCACCTTAACCAAAGTGAACTAACCAAGCAAACGAATACACCTGTTGATTGATTGATTTTAATCAACGTAGGATGGTCTTTTAACATCCCTAACACTGCGGTCTGCCTATTGTATTATTCCTACCTTGATTTTGTTTTACTCAAGCAGGTTGGTTCCCTTGATTAGGAGGAGCCTGTGTGGTAAATCTTTCTCCAACGGTGATTCCAATGCGCTTTGCATAGCAAACCTTCGTTGACTTCGTGCTGCGCATTCGAAGAGAATGTGGGAGGCTGCCTCTTCCTCCTCATTGCAGACCCTACATAAGGGTTCATCTTTGTAAATCCCCATCTTATGTAGATGACCTCTTAGACAGCTGTTTTGACGGTTGTTCTTGCTATGTCTTTGTCCAGGTACATGGTTCCAGTTTGAATGGGTGTTGTTTCACAATCCACTCATTAATTGCACCACGCACTGCAGTTTTTGTAATAGCTAGACCTGGTTCCGGTCCAGTAAATATCATTTGGGAACTTTCCCTTGCTAGCTGGTCTACAGTTTTATTGCCTGCTATACCACGGTGCACTGGCACCCACACCAAGTTGACCTTGTTGTGTTTAGCCAGAACAGTTAGGTTTTGCAGACATTCCTATACTAGCTTGGGGGCTATATATGATTTGATGCTAGTGCCTTTAGAGCTGCCTGACTGTCGGAGAGAATGCAAATCGTTTCTCCTAGCGATTGGCGATGCAGACTGTCCAACGCACAAGTTTGTATTGCATATATTTCTGTTTGAAATACCGTGGCGTATCTTCCAAGTGGTTCACACAGTTTGTGACCCTCGTTTTCCTCGTAAACACCAACGCCAGAGTTAGTGCCTGCTTTTGACCCATCTGTAAGCCAGACCAATTCAAAAAGAATTTGAAGTGTTTGTCCTAGGAATTTCGAGATTGCTATGTCGCTACCCATATCGAAGATTGGGTTTTTGACTACTGTTTCTATACTAGTGTGCCCCGACACATGGTGGGTTTTCCAGTTATTAGTATTTTTCAGTCTGTATGCTCCCATTCTTGCCTCTCCCATGATGAATATATCAATGGGAGGTATGTAGAAATCTATGTAGAGTAAGCCCTCAAAAACTTTTGAAGAACTTTTAGACCTCTATTGGCGAGCTATTAGAATTTAAGTTGAAGGTGATGTTTTACTGCGATATGGTGATCTATTGTGCTTCCTTAGATGAGTCAATGATAGCTTTGCCGAAATAACTGGCATGAGAAATCCCACAAGTAGACGTAACTTGTTCCTACTTAGTTCTAGTATGGTCTCTATGCTTATTGAAATTAATACAATTTTCTCAAACCAATTATTTACAACGATTGCCAACGTGGACCATCAAGATCATCCATACACATGGATTGTTCTCAAAGAGTTCCTGCATATAATGCATTTGAACAATAGATGAACAACGACAAATCTCATTCGACTAACCTCACTTTTATTACGAGATTAGTCAAATTAAAAAAGTAAAAATATTCATAGTCATATAAATCATCATCATCATCATCGTCATCAAAATCTTCAAATTCGTTGTTAAAAGCTTATAGACAATCTTCGAACCCACACATACAAGCAACGCCTAAATTTGATAAAAGTGAACTACACACCAAATATGTAATTCGAAACTATGTACTATCCAACATGAATACAGTAATGTTAATTAATCTAGAAGAGGTATATAGACAAACATTCAAACGTTTGATAGACGTCGTACAGAGGTCCCTGGTGTCAGAGGAACTATGCCATTACAGTATCCATGCAGAACGAATCCGATTGTCAAGTAAGATGCCTGACGAACATACTAGCTGTGGAGATAGAAGAACAACGTAAGACCAGAAAAATTATTGCTTGTTGTTTGTTGGACACTCCAATTTCATAACCTCACAGGCGACAATTCGAATATACATGTTGTTACAGCGATAACACACACGAACGCACATTAACTAACCGACTTTCAACGATTCATTCTAGACTGATGATAATGATAGCAGCCAGCAGAAATAAATTAATAATTGTCGAAGGCATGTGCAGAGGATTTTGTAGTTAGAGGAAACTCGTATTTTATAACCTCAGCAAAACAATACATCTCAAACTAACACTTACAATAGTACATCGTTTAAAGGCATTTGAGACGTCAGCAGTAAGAGGCCAGTGACTTCTTGGCCCTAATACAGAGGGGTGGTATATAAGGTGATTGATTTAAACGATTGTTAGTTTGTCTATAAGACAACCATACTTACGGTCGAAAGTTGTTTCCTTGAGCGGTTTCGAAAGCGAAAGAGCCAATTGAGAGATACACTAAAGTATATTTTGCTTACACTAAAAAGACATTTGGATAGTAAATGACCAAAAAGACTTTAGGAAAACATTCTTGGCTTGGGTGTGAGAACGAGATTCGTCTTGTTGCACATATAAGAGTACACAAAGCAACCAAGCAAAAAGAACTATTTGCTAGTACCTCTAAAATAGTAGCCGATGACTCTAACGGAGAAAGTGCATCAAAGATATTGTGTGAGATAGCACCATGATATACAAATTACAAGACCTAAACTACAAAAACAAAACGCAACAAATGCAGCAAGGAAGTAACACAAGGAACGGTCAAACGAAACGAAAAGAACAGCTCCAAAAAGATACAAGAAGATAACTGAAACCCCTGAAAATATGTTAAGAAACGAAGATTGTAGATGCACATAGCGCGATAAACGATATATTCAGACTACTTAAGTCGTAGATT
>SMLS01049564.1:0-14557 GCA_004785975.1 Popillia japonica | reverse complement strand
ACACCACACACCAAATATGGTAGACGTGGTTGCTGATTATATATATATACAGGCTGGGGCACCACATTCCCGTCGGTTTATATACGAGAAACGGTAAAGTATTTTAAAAATCTTTTTACTAAAGGTTGTGTAGGTTCATTAGGAGCACATTTTAAAATTATTTGGAAATATACAGGGTGATCCAAAAAAAAGTTGCGTACCAATGTTATGAAAATTTAAATGGAACAGCCTGTATATTCGTGCATATTTTGATACTGTAGGGTAAATAAAGGCTACTTCCTGTTATATTCCCTATACCTAACTCAACCAGTTTTCGAGATATTTTAATATTTTTGAAAATGTAGATAAAAATTTAAGAGGCATTTCTGTTTTACATGATTGAGCTAAATATTTTAAATTGTGTTTATTGTTTATCCAAAGGATTAAACTTTATAACTAATTAAAGTTGATATCTAGAAATTATGTAGAGTGTTTAAAAACAAGATTTCTTTTTGGTTGAATGTTCTAGGCAAGTAATTCTCTTATGTTAAACGGAACACCGTGTATTTATGACCACATTTAGATTCTAATTTCAATTGTTTTTAAAACTGTACTAGGGTTCCCTATACCCATCTCTTCTAGTTTTTTTAGTAATTTATAGTTTTTGATTCTAAACATTAATTTCCTACCATTTAATTCTCAAAAGTAGGTTTTGATGGAAACAAATGGCTAAATACCTATTAAACTAATCGTTTGATTGGTTTTGTTTCACAATAATGAAAAAACCTCTTAAGTAAGTAAATAAAACTTTAGTAAACAAATAACATTAAACAGTAAAAAAACTAGTATTTTAACAAATGCTCGAAATGATGTCCATCAGTTTTAAGGCATAAACGAATTTTCTCTTGAAAAGACTGTTCACTTTTGTTAAAATTTTTGGTGCTATAGAACGAAACGCTATTCTTGTTCGTTCTCTCATAAAGTCAGGTGTAGTTGGTGGTATACCACTCTATCTTTAATATATCCCCAGGAGGCTTAGGTCTGCGGATCTTGCTGGCCAATGCTGAGGGCCGCCGCGTCCAATTAACCTATTGGGATATTGCCTATCCAATTAATTTCTAACGTCAATATGAAAATGTGCTGGCGTACCATCTAATTGTAACCACATCCTCTGTCTAATATCAAGTGGTACATCTTCTAAAAGTACAGGCAAATGTTCTCTTAAAAGTCGAAGAAACATGACGCCATTTAAGAGACCATCAAAAAAAAAAAGAACCTATCACCAGCGTTCCAATTATTCCACCCCACATTGACACGTCGTCTATGTTGCCTGTCGCTAATTCTAAAAAGATAGGGATTTTCGTCACTGTAGAAATGAAAATTGTGACTATTAACTAATCCATTATTGTGGAATGACAACTCATCCGAGAAAAGAACAAAATCGAAGAAATTTTCGTCATCACTAAGTCTTTCTAGAACCCACAAACAAAAGTCGACTCGTCGATCGTAATCTGGCTCCAAAAGTTCCTGGTATAATTTAATACGATACGGGAAAAAATTGTGTTTTTTTCGTAATTCTTCAAGCGCTTCGCCTCCTGATTCCAATGTTTTCACCTATTTTACGTTGACTTGTATGTGGAATTTCTACCAGAGAGGCGATAACAACAAACTCATTTTGTGCATTGCCCGTAACAAGTCTCTGCCCTTCTGGTTTCTTATAACTCACGCTTCCTGTTTTTCGGAGAACTTGCAATAAATTTTCTAATGACCGCCTGTCAGGATGACGCCTGTTAAGATATTTTTCAGCATAAACTCTTGATGCTTGCAAGCAATTTCCGTCTTTTGAGAATTAAATGGCAGGAAATTAATGTTTAGAATCAAAAACTATAAATTACTAAAAATCTAGAAGAGATGGGTATAGGGAACCCTAGTACAGTTTTAAAAACAATTGAAATTAGAATCTAAATGTGGTCATAAATACAGGGTGTTCCATTTAACATAAGAGAATTACTTGCCTATAACGTTCAACCAAAAAGAAATCTTGTTTTTAAACACTCTACATAATTTCTAGATATCAACTTTAATTAGTTATAAAGTTTAATCCTTTGAATAAACAATAAACACAATTTAAAATATTTAGCTCAATCATGTAAAACAGAAATGCCTCTTAAATTTTTATCTACATTTTCAAAAATATTAAAATATCTCGAAAACCGGTTGAGTTAGGTATAGGGAATATAACAGTAAGTAGCCTTTATTTACCCTACAGTATCAAAATATGCACAAATATACAGGGCGTTCCATTTAAAGTTCCATAACTTTGGTACGCAACTTTTTTTTGGATCACCCTGTATATTTCCAACTAATTTTAAAATGTGCTCCTAATGAACCTACACAACATTTAGTAAAAAGATTTTTAAAATACTTTACCGTTTCTCGTATATAAACCGACGGGAATGTGGTGCCCCACCTGTATAGCATATTATAAAAGTAGACCGTACGTCTTTGCTGCTAAATCGCATAATAAAAAATTATTATCAAAGCAGATTTTTAGAATATAATTCCCATTTTCTTTGAGAAAATAAGATTCATCATTTTCGAAATATCACCTTTTGATGTGATTGAGTCTACGCTCTCTACTTTTACCAAGTTGCATTAAAGCCTAACCGAAATTTTGATTTACTTTTTTGAAGTATCCAAGCTCACTGTAGAAGCATTATAGCACACTGTATAGTTTTATTCAGTTTAACTACTGATAATTATCATTCCTAACCAAACCCTAAATTAGTAAGGACCTATATTGTTAACATTATGGTTCTTGTTTAAACGCAAAGCAATTTAAGACGAACGCATATTAAGGTACTCATATACTATAGTGTTATCTGCGTAACTGCTGTTACAAAATCAGGTCCCAGTTATATAACGCTGGGTTTAGCTAAACTTTAGATACATACGTGTGTTTAACTCCCTTCGCGGAGTATTAAATTAATACGTGCTATGTGGCACGTCTATTCGCCTAAAATGTGCCATATTCTTAATTTTACTTGTTAAATTGATGTATAATCAATGAAGCTAACTTGGTTTTATTAGGCATAATGCATGTTTAAACCTAATCGGCAATGTTGATATGCGATCTTTATTATATACACATATATTTGCAGATAGAAAGTAACTTTTATTGCTGAGTAAGTGTATATACATATTAGCATACATATATAAACAGATGCAACGTGATAATTACCTATCATCCAATTAACATTATTTGACTAATATGTAACTTTGGCCTTAATGGTAACGTTCAGATGCTAGGGGTCTAGTTGAATCCAGGTTGCCCTATTCATATGAAAAGGTTACTACTACACTGCTTGAGAACTGGAGCTACATCTTGTCCAATTGGGAGAGCGAAAAGATGAAGAGGCCCAAGGATGAAGACTATCCAATTAGTATTCATCATTGACTTTGTCTTTAGGCTCAGCAAAAAGTAAGAGTGTCTTGCCTGTGAACCACATGCCGCCTGAAATCATAATCTACTGTGGATGAGAAACCCGGTGGATGAGTTTTGTGATTTCGGGAGTTAAAATTCGACTTACAAGGTACAAATCATTTTATCGGAACAGAGGATATGGAGCTGTCATTAATTGAGTGTGCTAGCAAAAGATCGCCCGTCTGGATGTAGAATTAGTAAGAAGCAATTACAAATCTTTGGCAAGCCTAGGTACGACAACTTATGAACACAATCTTGCATGATTATAAATAGAAATTTCAATATCATATACCGAAAACTTTGAGCAATTTTCAATAGTCCTCTTCATAAAAAAGGTAGCAAAGAATGCTTTGGTAATTATAGACCAAATTCAATTTTACCCAGCATCTCTAAAATTATGGAGCGAGTTGTATTTAATAGAGTCTACGATTTTTTGTCTGGGCATGACATTTTATCATTGGAACAACATGGCTTCCGCAAGGGTCGTTCTACTGATACTGCTATGGTGCAATTCATTAATTATTTGTATGATAGCTTGGATTGCGGAAAGAAAACCGTCGGCATATTTATGGACCTTAGTAAAGCCTTTGATTTAGCTGATCACTCTCTGCTACTCGCAAAAATGGCTAATTATGGCTTAAGCGGTGTGATTCTTGATTGGTTCTCATCCTATCTTGAAAACAGACGACAAGTTGTAGAGATTGCGAGTGCACAATCATTATAATAAATAATCAAAGCCTGTTTAATTTGGCGTAACCCAAGATTCTGTCCTTGGCCACTTGCTTTTCCTAATATTCACCAATGACTTGCCTAATATATGTGATGCTGGTAACTTAACAATGTTTGCGGATGACGTATCTTATTTATGTGCAGGAGAAAGCATTGATGAAATACTGATAACTGCAAATTAAATGTTGTCTAGGTTTAGTAAATGGTTTGCGACGAATAGGCTGGTGCTGAATTTGCAAAAAACGAATTTTATTCATTTCACACCAAAAACAAAGTTACGCGATGTTATATAGTTATTTATTAAAAGTTGACTCAACGTCTATTGAACAGACAACGTCAGCTAACTGTTTTGGTCTTCGGGTGGGGTGTGATGTTGGGTGGGGGGAACACATCAACGACCTATCTACATCTTTAGCGTCGATATGCTTTGCACTATACCGGCTATCACGCATCGTTAACAAAGACATTTTACTTACATATTACCAGGCTTGCTTCCAGTCCAAGTTGGTATATGGTATATCATGCTGGAAGGCGGATCGGGGGTCGGAGCTGGTGTTTCGTATACAAAAGCGTGCTATGCGCAATATTGCGGGAGTACCATATCTGGCGTCTTGCCGTCCGGTATTTAAAGAATATAGGATTCTACCAGTACCGTGTCTTTACATTCTATATCTATTAGTCTTAATTAGAAAAGATATCGATAAAATTAACACTAATAATTTCAATCTCAATTACTCTACAAGACACGGAACAGATTTGATGACTCCTAGTCATCGATTGACATTATCTGAGAGTAACGTTATACAATAAGTTGCCAAAAAATTTTAAAGAAAAGATGAGCATAGAGCTGCTTAAGCGGAAAGTTAAAGAATACCTCGCTGATAACTGTTTTTACACGGTTGATGAGTATCTGGAGGCACCATAATAATTTAGTTACCTAATATTTTATCTTTACATTAATTTTAACCTTGTGTTTCTTGTTATTTTTGTCGATTTCATTTTGCACTTTTTGGTACTCTAGATTTTATTTATATTATTTTATATACCGGGTTGTTACACATACCCCCTATGTGTAACATTAAAAAAATAATTGTCAATGTATTGGCAGAATAGAAGGCAACACATACATACACTCATGTGTTGACGTATGAGAACTACGCGTGTCTTAGTTTAACGGATTTACCAACTACACTTTTTTTTGACATACATGCAATTCGTGTACCTATTGGAAAACTATTGAATTTAAGCGCCAAAGTATATTACAATATGATTCAAGGTTATTGTTATTTATTGTGTACTGAGTAAAAAAAATGGTTTCTTTATTCCATGGTAACGATTTGAGAATTACATCTAATGTAGGTATGTATTTTTATTTTTGATGTATAACTGGTTGCCTGCCATGCTGCTAATGGATTGACAATTATCTTTTTAATGTTACACATAGGGGAGGCGCATATGTGTAGTAATAAAAAAAGAACCCGGTATACACTAATTTTATCTTTACGTTTTTATTTTTACTTTTTATAGACTTGTATTATTTTGACTTGTCTGATATCAATTGTATTGATCTAAAGGACCAAAATATATTATTATTATATATATATATACCACAACATATACCGCAATAATCTAGGAAAACCATTGTAGTATCTCATGTCTCATGAAATTATAAATTGCTTAATGTAATGCAGGATGATGAGCTTATCAGGTCGTTTTTCGACCTAGAACTTCAAATTATTAATAATCGAATATTTACTTAAAATTCAAACAAGAATATTCAACTCAGAAGGAAGCTGACAATAATAAGTTTATATCATCGAACTGATGACTCATACCATTTATAATCGCTAAGAACTAATTTTAAAAGTTCATAAGTTTTTGGTAGATTCACCTTCAGGAAAACGACTAAGAATAAGTATATACGTCAAAATCATTTAAGAATAAAGAACTAGTAGTTGAAGCACATCTCTTGCCTGGCTCCACACCTGACAAAGTAAGAGAATTTTAACTCATCTTTGGATTGAAAGTGGATGATATAAGACCAATAGTAGTTTCCAAAATACACCACATATTTGGTTCTGTAGGAAACAATAGATAAGGACGTGGTTCATATAATATCAAACTATCTAACTACGGCAATCCAAATACCAAGACCTCATTAGGTATCACATCATTTTGAATGCAAGAAACTAGAATAGGATATCGTACTGCTTTGTAAACCAATTGTTTCACATATGGTGGCTTTTGGGGATATACAGCAAGCTAGTTCAAATAATTTATAGCCTGAGCTTCGTACACCAATTATATTAAATTCATTAAGTTCATATAGCAGCCACGTATGTATATTAATTTTTCAAATATAATTATTACAAAAACTGTATTACGCTAGCTTATCCAAAAGCAACCCAAATATTGCAGCAAGTATGTATAATCTAAATTACAACACAGCAGATACTCCTTTCAACCTTTACAGTTTAGGTAATCATTTACGCTATTAATCCTTCCTCAAGCCTATAATCTTCTAACAGATCAATATAAGCCCCAGGTTTCACTCAGCTTGTTAATTTAAAAGTTATTAAAAGTTTCACGATACGTTAATTAAAGAAGAATCTTGTAGAATTAATTTAATTAAGTCTATAAAAAATGTAATATTTACTATTTTATTAATAAATTTATTGAAAGGAAACGATAATTCAAATAATATTGTAATCCCCATAAAATACTATGTCCGTAAAATAATTTTTACATTGGTAGTGGTGGCCATGTACCTCATTTTTAATTCACATTCTAATTTCAGACCGACAACGTTAACGACCAGTAAATGCTTAAAAATTTCCTACAGCCGAAAAATAATGTGCTTTAAAAACTCCCATTTAGATTTTTTATGAACGTCAAGGGCATTTCTATTTGTACATTTCTTTTATTTCTTCTGTAATAGTACATAAACCTCCCCTGCCACCGAAAGACTTTAACAAACGCAGACGACTTTTATCTATTGTCCTGTAATTGGGTAACGAATGACGACAATTTTTTTTCACTTCAGTACGGATGTCACTTTGAGTTTAGTATCTTTACTAGAAAAGAGGAAAATATACTTATTTCACAATTTATTGTCGTCCTATTGTTATGGTTGCTCGGTTATTGGTATTGATTTAGAACTAATTCTCAAATGAGTCGTTTGTTAGTTCGAATTCTTCCGTTACTTATTTGTTCTAGTGGATTCTTCTTGCTTTTTTTTTCTGTTAAATATGTGCAGCACACGTTCCGTGTACTTTAGTTCCAAGATTGGTAGCTCTATAATTAACTCACAATTAAAGGATGTATAGTTACGCATTTGGCCAAATAGAGAGGTGAAATTTAGCATGTTTATGAGAACATCTTGGTTATGATAAAGTAAAAAAGTTCACAAAAATATGCATACAACTTTGTATTATTTTAGATAAATGAAATGGGAATAGCAGCATTCGCAATAGCGACAATGGTTGTATGTAAATATTCTAGATATTTGCTAAGTGAATAAATATTAAGTAAAAGCACAATTTGTCGACTCACGAGTATTTTTGCAAATTCATTGATTTAAAGAAACGGCATTTGAGATGTTATTCACCACCTTACATCTATGATATGTCGTGAAAATTGATAGTATGTCAATGTGATAACACCTAAATATTAATAAACACAAAGTAAACGTGATGTCGCTGATAAAAAAAAATGAAATAATATTGAAAAAGACGCAGCTTAATTTAACTACCGCGCTTCCTTCCCTAAATGTTAGAATTTTTGGTCGTCCAACCCGAGATTTAGTGACGTATGTATGTTAATGTATTAGAATGTCAAGTATGTATGTATATCTATTTACGATACAGGATTACAGGATCAAGTCTAAATATAAACATGGAAGTAACAAAATATCGTATAACTATAGCACCTAACGTAACTTCCCCATTACATCGAAAAACCAAAACCTTTATCCAATTTAGAAGAGTTATATTACGGTCACGATTAACATTACACCATATAAGTCGGGATAGATATTTTTGCTCGTATTTCCAAGTAGGCGGTACAAAGAAATGCGAGAATAGGACCTTAGGCGCTTTCTAAATAATCGCTTGACTGACCCCAGAAACAATCCGGTCTCTAACGTTCCACTATCTCAATATTCTTTTCTCGTAAAGAACCATAAGCAGAAATTGGAACATTTACCGAATTCTCTGACTTTCTACAACTATAATACATATCACGTTGAAAGTATTACGAATTTAGATACTGCCTTTACTTAAACACAATATATGAAGTTTACAATATAACTTTAAGAACGGGAGCCACTATGCTGCAATAAATGTAAATAAGCTGAAATTCTAAACAATTTCATTAGATTCAAAAAAATTATAAAAACGAATATAACCGCAAATGTCCAACTGTAATTCTTTTCTGCTGGGTTCTTGCAAATGAAATTACTTATCAACCGTCAATATTTCATTATTGTTACTCTTTCTGTTTCAGAGAGCGAATAGCAGCGAGAAACAGCTACAACTGTCGAATCTAGATTTTTCGGCGTCAGGTTCTTATTCCTGTGTCGTATCTATGGAAACGCCGATCTTCAGCAAGGACTCAGAGAGCCACGTACTTACTGTTATAGGTAATGGAATGCTATAAGGTTGTTTTGCGCCTGTGTATTTATGTTCGTTGTCTGACAGCAATTGTAACGCTGGAAATAGATAACCTAATTCTCCGTTGTATTGGCGTCCGATATCTTCGAACTTACTCGCTTATCAGTGGGCGGTAAAGGGCCATACCGTGACGTTCCTGAGTCTTATCTACGCCGGGGCTATCTTGTTTCTAATTCGTTACTGACTGTTGCTAATAATAGCCTAAAGAAATATATATTTAGGAAGAAGCCTGGTGTGACATATTTCTTTTTATTTTATTGGATGCTTCGTAGTTTCGAGGAAATACATTGCTAAGCTTACAAAAGTTTGTTCTAAGTGATCGGCAAAATATATTTTACTTCAATTTCAAATACTATGAGCTTGTACATTACAAATAAAAGCCCATAACACTATAATGACTTCGAATGACGAACTAAGCAGAATTTCTCATTCGGTATCCCATTAATAATGGTATCCAGCATGTCATCTGCATTTACGTTATATTTTAGTCGACAAACCACTGCACCAATATATGTACTACTCAGTATCGCTTTAGGCAAAAAAAGAAACATAAATATAAATAAATACCAAAGTGCAATAAATTTGATTTAGACATTAGCGTCTATGTCCTTTCTGCTATTTTTCATTTTTCTTTGCGTCCAACTGATGCCTCTGTCCGTCAAAATTCTTTCCACACTGTCGTCCCACGTTTTCCTTGGTCGACCCTTGAGTTTCTTCTCGTGCCTTCTTGCTTTCCATACTTGTTTAACGGGTCTCTCGTTATCTAATCTGGTTAGGTGTCCAAACCATTGAAGTTGACGATCTTCAATTAATTTTAGTAGATGTTCCACATTTAGACCGTTTTCTTATCTCAGTATTCCTTACCCGATCCCTTCTAGTAACACCAACTATCTTGCGAAAAAACTTCATCTCCATAGATTGGAGTTTGCCCTTCATGTTCGTTGTCAGGACCCAAGTTTCACATCCGTACATGAAGGTTGGCAAAAATACAGTTCTACATACCGTTAACTTTGTCTTCTGCAAGATTTCCCTTTCTCCTATGACAGACTTTCTTGAGGTGTAGTATAGTCTAGACGCGTTTTCCAATCTCGTGTTTATTTCTATGTCGTGGTATCCTTTGTTGGTAATGTATACTCCTAGGTATTTAAACGAGTCGACCTATTCTCGTTTTTTCCCGTTGAGCATAATATTTGCCTGCAACTGCCTTTACCTGTCACCATTATTTTTGTTTTTTCCTCATTAATTTTTATGTTGTTTTCTTGCAGTAATTCTTTCCAGATTTCTAGATTTCTTTGCAGGTCCCTTTCATTTTTACCAAACACTACCAACTCAGCCGCGAAGGCACATTCTCTCAGATGCACGGGGCTCATGTTACGGTGTCCAACGTACAGATTTGTCATTTTCCCTCTAGATTTCTTTAGCATATCATCCAGGACCAAATTAAAAAGTGTTGGGCTTAATACTCTTCCTTGTCTTAGACCACCATTTACTGGGAATTCTTTTGATTGCATGTTGTCAGTTCTAACATACATCTTACTCTCTTCATGAAAGCTCATTATTGCGGCTACCAGTTTGTCGTCTACATTTTTCTTTTCCAGAGTTATTCCCACTTTTGATCTCCAAATTCGATCGAAGGCTTTCTCTAGGTCTATGAAAGCCTTGCATGATTCGATATTTCTTTCTAAGGACTTTTAAGTGATTTGTTTGAGTGTAAAAATGTGATCGTTCACATTTCTGAATCTAGTCTGCGACTGCTCTAGGAATTTATCTATTCGGCTTTTTAATTTCTTTTCAAGAATGCGTTCATAAACCTTGGACGGTATGCTCAACAGTGTTATGCCTCTATAGTTTTTACACTCCCTTCTGTCCCTCTTCTTAAAAATCGGTACTATAATGCCAGTTTTCCACTCCAATGGCACTTTTCCTTGCTTCCAAGCTTGGTTATATATTGCTGTCAGTATTTCAATTCCTTTAGGACCCATATTTTTCAGCATTTCACTGGTTATTCGGTCATGGCCGGCTGTCTTTTTTTTTATCATTCCCAAAGCTTCTACAACCTCTAAAGAACGTAAAGAAGTTTACGAAGCGATAAGTAAATGTTTCAAATCACTAATAGTCATGATATATGAGTAGCATATTATACTTTGTCCACTCTGTTACTCCAAAGCTTTACCAAATAAGAAATTTGGAACAAAATGCAAGAAGTTTTTTTTCGGTCTGTCTCCTTCTTCTCCTTTTTTTCGAAATTTGAAATTTTTAAGTTGTTCCGTGTTGTTCTTAACATTCTTGTAAATATCTAGCCTTCTATCATATACAGTCTGTTTGATTTTAGCTGTCACAGCAAATATCTCGGCTACTGTAATAAATATGACAAAATCTTATAGAGAAAAAGTTGTTCTACATTCAATTTTCTATTATCCTTTATCGCCAAAAAAGCAATTGAGCATTAAATACTCAGGCTCAGGCAAATTGAATACATTGCTTGAGAAGGTATGCGGTGTAAACAATTGCAGTAGCTTTAGTGTCAAACTAACTGAGTAAGGTCCTGCGTATTGTTAATTTTCATTTCAAATAACACAAAATGGATGATATTTGATGTTCTAACGCTGAAAAAAAGGACATGCCAAGAGTGTACAGATGTAACGATAGTAATAGAGAAGTTTGTGTGATATATCAAGCTATGTATCCAGAAAAGCGACATCCACATCCTCGTACTTTTACAAGGCTCGAAAGCAATTTGCGAAGAAATGGCTGCTTTAGTGATCAGGTACGAAGAAGAAGAAATGGACGTGTCGCAACTGATTAAGATGTTTTACTATTGGCATATTTTAGAGCACATCAACGAAATTCAATACGTCAAGCAGTGGCTGATTTAGGAATAAGTCAGTATAAAACATTTTCTATCTTAAAAAAATATATAAAATGACTCCCAATAAAATTAAATTAGTACAAGGGTTAAGAACAGGTGATTTTGACAGGAGAACCGTATTTTGTAGTTGGCTTAACAATAATCAAAATCTATTAAATTTAATTCTTTGGATCAATGAATCTAATTTTAACAATAACGGCATTTCTAATAGGAAAAACAATCAACGAAAAATCTAATAAACTAAAAGATCCACAACAATATGTATGTGTTTATATTGCATAGTGTACACTGATTTTGTGTAACAAAAAAGTTCTAAAAAAATGTTTCCAGAATCTGATACCAAACACTTCTAAAAGCCTTAATAATTACTGTTGTATTTGTTATATATTGTGAGTTAACTACTTAAAGATTTTACCATGAAATGTCCTTCTGGTTGGTTTGAGAGGATAGCATCCGTTAGCCATGTTTTGATATGATTTTAAGTGAAATTTTCAACCTCAACAGAAGAAATACACACATCGCTTCAAACTCATTCTTAGCGTCTGTGCCCAGAAGTGGCTGGCAAAATAGTATAACTGTGTATTCTAGAGTGAAAGAACTAAATTATACCCTGAACTATGTTCGTATAATACCAATGGGCGTCTCCTATTCTAAAGAATACATCCAGTGTCTGTCAAATTGAGCAACTCAGTTGCTTCTCGTCACGAAAGAATTATTGCAATATTGGGTACTGGAAGTTATGGCATGTAAAGGTTATCCTTATACATATACATATGTTTATGATATCTTTTCTGTTTTTAATACTTCTTTAGAAATATTCAAAAGAATTTAGCAACCGTAAAAGACAGAAATAAAAACTATTTTGCGTGATTGTATCAAGTTGTCTTCAGCTATATGAAGTCTGTATGTAATTTTCCGACTGGCTTCAATTCAACCACACCTTCCTCCAGAGTGAAAGCATACCACCAGCTTATCCTCTAAAGACGATGGAAAAACTACAGCTCTACTAGCAGCAGCAAGTTATTTTATGTAGGTACATACTACAAACCATGTAAAATTGAACTTCTACAATTTGCTCAATTTTACATTCTTGTACGTGAGGCTGTTAATGTTTTGTTGTGTTTGGGTTTTTCTTATTTGCTCAGCACTTTAATCTCTAGAAAACAGGTGATTTCCAGATATTTCTAAACTGTTTGAATCATCTATTAAAGCTTATCGCACAAAATTTAAATTTTACAAACAGCTTCACTTGACTAAAACGAATCTCCCATACATTATTCATAAAAATATTTTAAAATCCTATCACATTCTATTATAAAATGTTGTAAAGAATTCATCAGCTTGCTGTGCTGAATATTACAGTAGTTCGATATTGTATCATAGCATGTTAAATTATATAATGGGCATCGGAAAATTTGATTTCAATAATTCAGAGTATGAGAAATTATTGAAAAATTTTTACAAACCGTCATTTCGATGTTTTAGTACATCCTATCACCGAATTGTTGTATTTTTAATTATTTGTTTATATGATACCTAAATGAATAGTTCCTACATCCGGTTGAGTATGTGGCTTTTACATATGTATATGTACCTAACCATTAGCAAGAAACATTGTAAAAAAATGTATAGGATATCAAACCATTGCTCATTTCCTATAATTTTGAAACAGCGATAAACTAGGTTTGCTTCAAAAGGGCTGAAATAAATTATATGTCATGTGTGTACCTACATCTAATCAATCACTGTTGTCAGGACGAAATTAATATAACGTACATTCAACTTGGAACAATCGATCATATTTCATAAACAGTCATATTTTGTATTGCTATAACTTAAACGTAAATAACTTTCCGCATTATAATAAACAGGTGGTGTTCCATAATGAAGGTTAGCGGTTAAAGCATTTTATTGAAAATAATACGAAATAAATCACAATTTCTTGTCATTGCTAACATAGGTAGCGCTTTGAAAATATAATAAAGTTTTAATTGATGGTTTGGGAGATACGCAACGTTATGAATTTATCACAAGTTAGAACGTTTTGAATTTTATATAAGAAAGATTTATGTATTTATCACAATTTTTGGAAAAACAAAGTACAATAATGAAACTGCTTTTCTACGAGCTTTGTGTTAATCATCGCAATTTCTTTAGTGTTTTTCTAGAATCTAAGCCAACCATTAATAAACTAATTTCGATCTTTGTCCGTTCATAAATTAAAAACTCTTAACTCGTAAAAGTGTGTTGAAATGTTGTCCGTTCTTGCTAAACAATGCTATACTTAGGTATTGTTCGAAACTGCAGAGTACGTTTTCAAAAACGTCTCGTTGTATTCCACGACAGGTTGCAGTATTAATCTTGTGGCGAAGTTCTTCTAAATTTTCAGATTGAGGGGTAAGTACAATAAACTTTAAGTAACTCCATAGAAAAAAGTCAAGTGGCGTCAATTGAAATACATTGTCTAACTACTGCCGTACCTGAAGAAAATAGTAAGGAAGAGCTCCATTGTATTGGAAATGTAAAACATCCTTGTCAAGTAGGAGATTGCCATCTCTATCCAGTTGATTCTCGAGAGAGTCAATAATCAATTAATGAATAGTATTTTCATAGTCAGATATGCTTCACCGTTTAGATTTTCATTAACAAGTGATGGCCCAATGACTTGGTCCCTAAAGATGCCTGCCAACATAATAATGTTTTGGGGTATTTCCTTCTACAAGCGGATTAGGGGTTTCCGTTACTCCGGTAGCTGCAGCTATGTTTATTTACAAATCCATGTTAGAGCGATTAGTACTTAGTAAGTTAAAACAATCGCACTGGTAA